>JADLZN010009230.1:835000-1017500 GCA_018155175.1 Sinocyclocheilus anophthalmus
TGCACAATATATACGAGTTGTCGCTCATGTTTGTCTTCTATGAATCACTGGTTTTTTTCACCCTTTCCCTTTCTGCAAAATTACATTTTTTTTAAATGCTTTATACTAGGGCTGCACGATAAATCGAAATGGAATCGAGATTAAAAGGAAAAGTCGTGGCCTAATGGTTAGAGAGTCGGACTCGTAACCCAAAGGTTGTGGGTTCGAGTCTCGTACCGGCAGGGATTGTAGGTGGGGGGAGTGAATGTACAGTGCTGTTTTCCACCTTCAATACCACGACTGAGGTAAGGCACCGAACCCCCAACTGCTCCCGGGCGCCGCAGCATAAATGGCTGCACACTGCTCCGGGTGTGTGTTCACTGCTGTGTGTGTGTGCACTGTGTGTGTGTTCACTGCTGTGTGTGTGTGCACTTTGGATGGGATAAACGCAGATCACTAATTCCAGTACTTGGCCAATTTCCGTCAAATACTATGAAATGTTTTGTGTGCCTTATTACGTGTAAGAAGCCGCCTCATCTCACAGAAGGATTTATTTCAAACCCTCGACTGACGTTATGAAGTGAGTTTGGAGTACAAATTTGTTATTAAATGTGGTATTTTCATTTGGTATGGCTTTCAGATGGAGTAGCATTTACTACACAGAGCCATAGTTCACTGAGAAGCTATGCAAACAGCTGTCATTATCGCAAACAATTTCTTCGATTTCATAATCGCGCAATAAAATCGTCTGCGAATTTTTTTTTTTTTATTTTTTTTATTTTTTTTTTGGTGGGGAGAGGTGGGGAAATTGCATAGCTTGTCAGTGAACTAACAGTAAATTCTGCTCTGTCTGAAAGCATGGGATGATGATTTACTACTAATCACAGAACCGGCTTTACTACCAAAATGCGCATGGCAATTGCATTCGATTAATCGTGCAGCCCTACTTTCTACTCGTCTACAGATAAAATATTACAGTGAAATGTAATTGTTACAGTAAAAATGCTTCATCTTTCATCCACGTTACACAGGCCTTGATATTTAGTATTAAATCAAAATGGCCTTAAGTCATAATACACAATTATTTTCTTTAGTTATTATTCTGGGCACATTTTTCAGAAGAAAAAATGTTTGTCTTCTAAATCTGTCAGCAAAATGGATGAACTTTCTCTGCCTCTGATATGACTTTTATTTTTGGTTGCCGTTGGCTGCATTATTTTTCAGCCCTTTCTATTAAACCATCTGTTATATAGAGATGACTTCATGAGTCAGTCCCACCCTGCAATTTGTACTTATTTAATGTCCTGTTTTAATTCAGGATTACATTGAATTATAAAGGAAATGTGGGTTGTGAATGCCATTTTATATTGACTTTAAATATAAATTGCTCCCATGAATTTGATGAGTTTATTTATTTTTTTCATGACGCAAATTGATGTGGCTAAATTGTATTGATCTCTCTCTCTCTCTCTCTCTCTCTCTTACTATCATTTTATCAAGTTCAATTGATTTATATAAACTGCTCCTATGGATTTATGAGTAATTAATTACACAGTTTCTTTCTTCCTATAAAATAAACGGTTTAATAATATACAATAATAACAATTTATTAAAAAATATATAATACTATATGATTAAACGCATATCTTCCATCTTATTGACCCTCTACGTCTAGCGCACTATTCTTAAAAAAACAATAAGCGATAAGTTAACTGAGACTTGTTATAGCTCTTGCGTATCATTGCTCTTTTGTTGATTTTGATTGCTTCTATTGTCTTCATTTGTAAGTCGCTTTGGATAAAAGCATCTGCTAAATGACTAAATGTAAACATTAACATGAATTACGATAGCTGAAGTAATACTTACTATAACGATAAAATTACTATTGACTATAAAGTGAAAATGTCACTGACAATTCTAGCATTTCTGTATAACTACATAATTTTATCAAATACTTTTGATTAGTCCTGTATGTGTGTAAGTGCGTTGTGACTGACTTTATCCACACGAGCACAGATCCTCAATCAAACACAGCTGTCATAACGGCGTATTAGCACAAATTGAGCATATTTAACGCTCATCAAGCCTCTTTTCCCTGTGAGAAATCCCTCTCACAATCAGCTGTAATCCCATTAGCCTCCCAGTGCTAACGTGAGCACGACTGCCCCAGAACTGCAGAGAAAAAGACCCTGATTTTGAGCAGACTGGATGAAACTGGTCTGATTTCATCCTGTGAGCCAGATCTTCTCCTCCTTTTTCGTCTTTATTATTATTATGTATTTATTACAATTATTGACACCATAATAACCATAGCCACATTCTGGCATCTCACACGTTTTGTATCCGCTGTTTTTAACCGAAGTAATATTACCGCGACCAAAGACTCGTTATGTTTAGATTTTGGCTAAACCCCCGTCGGCAGTAGGTTTTTGTTCATGTTTGGGAAGCTGTTTCGTAGAGCACGCTTTTGAAGGGTTGCCTTGTACACTTATTATAAGCAATGCTTATTACAGTTTATCACATCAGTGGATTTAGTTAGAAGTTTTGTATTTGTGTTTAAGGTTTTGAGAAAATTAGTGATTGTTTCAAAAAATGTGTTTTAGCAATTCATATAAACTGTAAGTGTCTTTGGGCTTGGCTCATAAAGCGATTCAGTTTATAAGGTAATAAAATAACCAGGTGCAGGCCGCGATATTTTCGTATGTGGCTTTTTTCCAAGATATACTGTAGGGATGGGTGATATGACCAAAATCTTATATCACAACATGAGTACTGTATATCGCTAACATGATATCACAATAGTTTTTTTTTGCTTTAAATAAGATTATTTTCACCGGTGTCAATGTCTCAAAAACAAATACTAGCCTAAAAAAAATTCAAGCTCACTGAAGACAAGTAAACAGGCAGTGATTAAATAAGAATAAGAAATGACTTACACGCAAATAGGACAAGAAAACTACAGTAGAACAAAACAGAAGTACCATAAATATCACATACTTTAAGACTTTAACTCAAGTAATATTCTAAACTTCTACCGAAGTCATTTTCTAGTAAGATATCTGTACTTTTACTTGAGTGTGGCTTTCAGGTACTTTATACACCGCTGCTAGAAACTGTACAGCAGTGTGAATAAGGCACATCTCAGCTTCACAACATCAGAGAGACATGATGGTTGGCTCTTTCGATGCGAGCAGGCAACTAGTCTAAAAAAGTATCACTGTGGTAACAATGTGCAGACACCCTAGCAACTATTTAGAGCACCCTAGCTACTGAATATCCAAGCAATATCAGCCTCAGAACATCATACAGACTTAAAAGTGTACTCTCTTGCAATCCCAGCTGCCTAGTGGCGAGTTTTATCTAGCGTTATCTCCGTTATCTGTAGATAATGTTGAACCAATGCCGCCTTTGCTTTGCCGGAATCAAATAGTTTTGTGTCGTCTTGTTGTCATAGCAATACCCTCCGGAGGAGAGGGGCCGACTGGCGTCCGACAGTCCGGGGGAGTACGACCATGCCAAGAGAGTCGCTGCCAGTCCTGCTGCCAGACGTCCACTGGTGAGCCATAATATCGTTTTCTTCAGCAGAGGGCATTTTTTCTTTGTATTAACCGTGTTCTGATAGTTTGCTCTTTCTCCACAGGGAACCTTGAGCAAGTCTGAGTGGGAGGCTACAAGTACGTGGTGATGTTCTTCTGGTTGAGATCAGTGGCGTCTTTTGAAAGAGAAAGCTGTTTTAACTTAAAAAAAAAACACATCAGAGGGTTTTATGAATTCACATGACAAAAAGCTTAAGATAATAGTGACTTTCATCAAAAGTCACAGTTGAGCTGTTGGACATGAATATTCATAGAGTGTAACACGCAAAAGGACTGCGCGCACCCAAGCCATGAAATTAAAGACCCCAGCTGTGAAATCACTTTTCTTCTTAAGATAAAGTACTTGATGTTTTCTCATACTGAAGTACAGCGTGTGGGCTGGCCATCAGAGAAAAAAACTATTAAATTAGAAGCACTTGCAACTACACAAACAGAAAAGTTGATCTATTTTTATTTAACCAGGAAATTAAAAACACTTGAGATTTAAAATCTCATTTACAAGAGGGTCCTGGCCAAGATAGGCAGCACATTTAGTTACACATAAAACAAAATACATTCGTTTACATGCACAGAAACATACACAAATCACTCAAAACATTTACAATCAGGTGACTCTACAATTAGATCCTTTAAAATACATTTAAAATCAGTTGGTGATACCAACTCTTTTAAGCATAACTTATCTTGTAGTTGATTCCAATCAAATGGAGCAGCATAACTAAATGCCCGTTTGCCCATGTTAGTACAAACTTTAGGGATGCTTAATTAAAAGATAAGTCTTGTGAGCGAAGACCATAATAATTTACACCTTTTTGTAATATATTCTGCTGTAAATACGAAGGAAGTAAATCTAAAATGATTTTATATCTAAATAAGTACAAGTGCTTATGTCTACGGGATGACAACGCCGGCCATCCAAACTGAGAGTACAATAAACAATGATGAGTAAGGGCTTTTGAATTTGTGATGAACCTTAATGCTCCATGATAAACTGAATCCAACGCCTGTAAACAATGCTTAGGTGCCTGCATGTATATGATATCACAATAATCCAACACTGGCAAAAATGTAGCTGCTACCAATCTCTTCCTTGCAGCAAAAGAAAGGCAATACTTGACTCTAAAAAAAGGCCCATTTTCGACTTTAATTTTCTCACAAGGTACTAGATATGAGGCCCAAAAGAAAGAGAATCATCAATTTAAAATCCCAAGTATTTATACTTAGATACTACTTCAATTTCCAAACCTTGAAGAGTAGTGATTGAGCATGAGTTTGAAAGTGCAGACTTTCTTTTTGTAAACGAGTTTAGAAAAGTTTTAAATCACTGTGTATGCTGAAATGCATCAAAATCAGATTGAAGATGACTCGGAGCCTGATCCAATGTTGATGCAGAGGAGTAAATCACCATATCATCAACGTAGAAATGAAAGCTTGAATGTGCGAGATTATTCCCAATATTATTAATATATAAAATAAACAATAATGGCCCAAGGACTGATCCCTGTGGTACACCGATATTTTCATTCAGAGTACTAGAAGTGAGCCCCTCTATATTTATACATTGAGATCTATCCAATAAGTAATTAACAAACCATCCAACAGTATTTACTGATAAACCTACACTAAGTACAGAAAAGTTCAAGTAGTTACATGCTTTTTTTTTTGTTTGTTTTTTTCACGTGCCATGGTAGTATCATGGCTTTCTTTTAATATGAATGTGGATTGCATTCAGTACTATGGTATATTTCAAAATGTGATTGTTTTATTACACACACTCTCCTAAACTATCCTATCTCTCTATCGCTGTTTCTGTGTACTCTACTATTCCAAAGTAAAAAGAACTTGATGATTTTTTAACAAGGATGTATTAAAAAGTGACAGTAAATAACTTTAAGAATTTACCAAAAACGTTTCAAATAATCGGTTCTTTTAAACTTACTATCCACAAGAATCCTGAAAAAAAAAAAAATATTTCTGCAAATGTATGAAGCGGCAAAATGGTTTCAACACTGATAATAATCAGAAATGTTTCTTGAGCAGCAAATTATGTAAGAATGATTTCTGAAGGATCATGTGACACTGACTGGAGTACTGATGCTGCAAATTCAGCTTTGCATCACAGAAATAAATAACATTTTAATGTATGTTCAAATAGAACTATAAAATAGTTATTTTAAATCGTAATAAGATTTCTCAATATTACTGTATTTACTATCATTTTTTTTTTTTAAGTAAATGCGGCTTCAGTGAGCATAAGAGACATCTTAAAACATTTTAAAAAATCCAAACGACCCCAATCTTTTGAACGGTAGTGTTAATAAACACTACCTACCGTTCAAAAGATTGGGGTCATTTGGATTTTTAAAATGTTTTTGAAAGACGTTTCTCGTTTGAAAGACTGTTCATGTTCATTATTCAATTCAAGTTTGTGCACAGCATTAGGTATTTATTTACGGTGATATGTTTCGTTAATTGCTGCCGTTTTCAACTTGGGTTTGTTTTCTATTTTTATGTTTGTTGTGTTTAGTGTAATTATTACGTGCACTAAATTTGAGATTCCTGTATTCAAAATTGAAGTCAATTCTGGTTTGCACCTGGTAGTAATAACATACGTTGTCCTTGTGCAATGAGATTACATTAAATATGGGTTTTTAAAGGCTATATAATGTGTGTTTTATATACAGTGGCAGATCATGATGTCTCATCCTTAACCTTGAACAACAGCTCTGCCTTCTCTCTCTTTTTGTAGGCATATACCTGGTGTATGTGTTTGAGAAAATGTCATGAGTCTGCGGGATTCTCCATCGAGCTGTTGTATCCGGAGTGAGCCAAAGATTCGTCTGGTTTGAAAACCGGAGCTTTTCCTTCACGAGTGTGTGTGCGCGCACATGATCAATATTCTGTCTGATACTGTATTTCTGTTTATCTGTCATGGTTCACCCGCTACCCCTTCTCTTCAAGTCTAGCAATCTAATAACCCTATAGAGCTTACAGTCATACGCTCCCTTTGGTTTTGACCTCGAAAGTAATCCACCTTTCCCTTCAGGCTTGGATGTTCTTTTCTGTGTTCATCTGTGAAGGGTTGATTGGTATCGTGTTTAATGTGTGATCAGGCTGCTTTTTGAGGGAGGAAGTTCTTCCTGCAATAAGAAATGCATAACTTTAATTAATTCAAGTTGACAAATTTATAAATTCTCTTTTTCACTTTTTTTTTTTGTATTTGTAATGATGGTATAGTGTGATTTCTTTCCTAATATTGTCTTTGAACGTCAGGAAGGATTTGTATTTCATTCTGTACTCTTCTGATTTCTGTATGTAGAGTGGTGTTGCTGGTCCTGCAGTTAGTCAGGGAATTAAAACCTTTAGTTATAGGAATATTAAACCTAGAGTGTACTGTATCAGTTTAATGCCTGTCTTTTTATTTTCAAGTTTGCTATGTTCACTCAGTGTGTCCGTACGTATATATACATATACATACATATACACACACACATATATATATATAATATATCTATAATACACCACATCTATACAAAACATACATAGACTCCCATATATAGCCAGTATAAATAAGATATACCCATACATATATATATATATACACAATCTTATATATACATGCACTCAGAAGCACGCTTGTGCTTCCTTCTGAAACTCTGAAACACACAGCGCATATATTTATTTAATTAAATGGCAGCCTTTGTGATTTGATAAGTGCACTAAGCCATATAGTAGTTTGGCAAAATGTAGTTTATTTCTGTGATTTCATCATCAGTACTCCAGTCTTCCGTTCGATATGCTTCAGAATCATTCTATATGCGATTTTGCTCTCCTTAGAGACATTTATTTTTAAAACTGGTGCTGCTTCATAGTTTTCTTTAAACCTGACCCCCCCCAAAAAAAATTTTTCAGGATTGTTTGATACATATAAAGTTCAAAAGAACATTTATTTGAAAGAGAAATCTTAGTAACTTGAAAAGAAGAAAAAAAAGGTGTATCAATCCATCTGGTTTATTATATTTGTGCCTGTGATATTCCAGTAATAACGTTTAAGAATGTTTATTAATGAATTAACTGAAAAAGTGTTCATGTCAAACATTTGTAGAGTCTTACATTTCATAGACTAACAGTCATTTCAAAAAATTACATCACCCTCGTTAAGCAATATTATGGGATTGAGTTTTCAGTCATATTTAAATATTAAATATTATTAAATCCACATCTATATAAAAAACAATGTGTGGCTGTGGCTCTTACATATAAACTCAGCAAAAAAAAAAGAAATTTACATTTATATTCAACTACTTTTAATACCAGTACATTTCTTAATATGTAAATATTTGTATTGAACATAAAAAAAAGAAATGGAATAAGTCCCTGAACAAAGGAGGGTCAATATGTCATCCTCATGGTCTGCACCATATTTGCCAGTTCTTGCTGTGAGTTTCTATATGTATTATTAATCGTGCAACCATCTTATTATTACGGAAAACTTGTGACAGCCATCTGTTGAGTGGCAGTTATGTGGTCTAAATTGCTTTTTTTAATGAGAGTTCAGAATGGTTGAAGCTGACAGGAAGAGGACAGTAGCTAAAATATTCCTGCGTTGTGATGTTTGTCAAACCACACTGGCTTCTGCTCCTGTCAGGTTACAGCTGCAAACTGAAGCCAGCCTGGACACTGGCTTGCCAAAACTGGACGGCACAAGATTGGAAAGACGTCACCCGGTGTAATGCGTCTTTCTGAGGTAACATGCAGATGGAGGGGTCAGAATGTGCGTAAACAAGATCAATGGATCCATCCTTTATGTGTTTTGGAGAAATATAGCATTATGTCACTTGCTCACCAATGGATGCTCTGCAGTGAATGGGTGCCGTCAGAATGAGAGTCCAAACAGCTGATAAAAACATCACAGTAATCCACAAGTAATCCATCCGAATACACAACTTTCTTTATTTGGAAAACTTTTCAGAAGTTTGCAGTCAGCCAGATTGTGCAATGAATAGGAATATGCGTTTTTGCATGTAATATCAGAGCTACATTATCCATCAGAGCATATATGAGTCAGATCAGGAATATGTCTTTTTGCATGTAAAACATAGCCTTTGCAATTAGACAAAACAAAAACCTGTGTTTTGCATATAAAAATCTGATCATTCAGTGATTAGGGCAAAACTATGCATGCTTGCGATGTCCATGCAATGATGAAGTAGCAATGTATGTGTAGCTCTTTGAAAATTATGCTTTGCAATGAGTCAGATCATGCAGCGAGTATGAATATGTGGTTTGACACTAACATGTATAATTTGCAGTGTGTCAAATCACACAATAAATAGCAATGCTATGCTTTACAACCACATAGTTTGCAAAGTGTCTTACTTGACAGCGTTTCTCAGTGAAGGAGCCTTAGAAAAAGTTTTCAGATCAGCTTTCAAGGCACGTAAACGCCAATTCTAATGATCTAGAACAAATTCAAGTGAGCTTTAGATGACTACACTCCTTATTTCTCTGTAGAAATCGGACATTTATAAACGAAATGCTCCATCGCACTGCATTTTTCTTCTTTAACCAACTGGCAAACATGTTAGGATATCCATGCTGGCTTCAAAAATCAACCAGGCAACATAGAAGATATTATGCAAATATTAGATTTGGATGTGTTTTGATGCCTTCCTTATAGAAGCTGTAATTATGTGTGATGCACACGCCGGACTCGCTGCTCCATTGGAGTGCCGTTTCCAGCTGTAAATCGATGTCCTCTTCCTGACGCTAAGACTCATAATTGTTTGTCGGGAAGGTGAATGCAATAAAACGCTAGTTTGTGTCGTTTAAGCTGATCAAGTCCAGTCAATTTGTTTAGCCAACAGTGGGGGTGCAAAGTGATTAGTTAGCTGTGGTTATTGACAGTTCACATAGTCTCCTCAACCAAAGTAAAATCGATTCTTGTCACACTTCCATCCGGAATATCCTACAGTAAATCAATGAGTAAGATGGAGTGTACTTGAGACAAAATGTCAATGTTACAGGGTCATCTATGTCATGGGACAGCAATCTTGAGAGATTCTCTTCTGAGTAGGCTATCATCCAAAGATGTGGACATTGTTTCACTCGAGTGAAGTAGAAATGACTGACTAGTGCAGTGTACAGATGGGCTTGTTTGCTAACTAAAGCAGGGTGAGATGGAGGAACTTAAAAACAATGTGCATTTTATTTGAATTTGTAACATATTTAGCTACAAGTTTAACATGTGCAGGGCAATGATGCATCAGCAAATGTGTTATTAAGGGAAACATATTTAGTTATAATAGCCCAAAATGTAAAATTATTCAAAAAGGTAAACCTCTGGGTAAACTGTGACAGAATATATAACCCAGAAGGCACCTTGGTATCAATTTGATGTCAACTATTATTAGTCAATACTTGATCAAGATGCTGTAACATCATTTAAAATTCAGTTTGGACTGCAATTACTTCCAGTGGTAAATGGGTGAAAATAGGAAGTTAATCCCACACTGAAATTGGTTTAATGTATATGTAGTCCGAAATGTTTGACATTTAGTTCACCTCAAATCAACATCATGTTTTTTGACATCAGTTTGATTTGCATATTTGACCTGTTTTTTTATGTCAATTTGATGTATTTTCAACATCATTTGCACCACTGGGAAGTAACTTTTGATATCATTTTTATATAGTCTTATGTATTCTTAGTGTCATTTAATGTACATAAATAATTAAATACATCAATCAATCAATCAATAAATAAGCTATTCTGTTTAAAAGAGAAGTTGGACAATTTGGATAAATAATTAAATAACCATTGACAGACAAAGCAGAATCCCAGTAAAACAGATTCATCTGGAAGGTATATTTTTTTCTGTGACATATACAGGCACAAGAATATATAAATATTGAATTGTCCATATTTTAACTGAAGGTTAAAATAACAGCAACACTGAATTCAATATAAAGGATTTCACTTAATTAACCTATAGGTTTTAAAGAATAGTGAAAATGTCTAAAATGTACATATCCCTGAAATGTTAAATAAGGGGTCCTATTATGCTATCACATGAAAGCCCACCTTCTGAAATACGAAATGTGCTGTGATTGGTTAGCTGGGCCAGTGTGTGATGCGATTGGTTAGCTGGGCCAGTGTGTGCTGTGATCGGTTAGCTGGGCCCGTGTGTGCTGTGATTGGTTAGCTGGGCCAGTGTGTGTGCTGTGATCGGTTAGCTGGGCCAGTGTGTGCTGTGATCGGTCAGCTGGGCCAGTGTGTGCTGTGTGCTGTGATTGGTTAGCTGGGCAAATGTGTGTTGTGATTGGCAGCACTCAGTGTGTGTTGTGATTGGCAGAGCTTTGGCCAGTGTGTGGCTAGTGATCAGGTGCACTGGGCCAGTGTGTGTTGTGATTGGTTAGCTGGGCCAGTGTGTGCTGTGATCGGTTGGCTGGGCCAGTGTGTGCTGTGATTGGTTAGCTGGGCCAGTGTGTGCTGTGATCGGTCAGCTGGGCCAGTGTGTGTTGTGTAAATGTTATGTATAGTTAAAATGGTTCTTTATTTTGTCAAAATACGTTTGTGCTCAGATTTTGTGTTCAGATCGGAGGCTCTACTTCAGTGATTATTCATGCTCCTTCCTCTTGAATGCTAATGGCAGTAATTAGCATCTAACTCTACGCCCTGAGCAGGTGTTCACCCTTGGCTTGAAGAACAATTTATAGTCTAAACCAGAGCTCCACAGCATGGCTGTATTTCCTATTTAGTCCCTTGATACTGTTTTATATGTTTTTCATATTCATATATAGACTCATTAACAGTGAACATGAAATCAACCTGAACATTCATTACTTTTGCTTAATTAACTTTCTTGGTGTTACTGTGAATAATTAATTGATGCATTACAACATAGTCAAAATAGCTATTTAGATTTTTTTTTTTTTTTTTTTTTTAAGCAACATGTATTCAGGGCCGACCCTTTCTGGTTTAAAGCTCTTCAAATTCTATTGGATAAAATCGACCCATTTTCCTCACTGAATGTCGTGTTTTATTCAGCAGGCCTCCAGCTAAAGTTAAAACTTCAGTGATCACCAATGCCACCAAAAATTTAAGAATTGCAACTTCATCACTGGCAGTTAGATTTGAAAACTTTATGCCAGTTAAATTCAAATGAATTAAATCTAGTTTCCACATCTTTCTGTTGCACTGTCCTCGCTGCACAATGAACACTTCAAACCCATGATCTGAATCACAAATAAAAGAGTCTTGAGTCAGTTCTCTCTTTGATGAATCAGTCAGAATAACCACACAAATCAGTCTTTAAATTTAACATTTACATTTTCAGTCTCATCACATTTGAAATGATTGGAGCATTTAATAAGTGCTGCACATTTTGCATGTCTCCTTTCTCTGACACCAATTTCAAGTCTTGAAGTCTCTACCAATGAGCTAATGACCTGAATCAGGTGTGTTTGATTAAGGAAACATGCAAAACGTGCAGTGTTGGGGTGCCTCCAGGACCAGGGTTGGGAACCACTGAGTTACAGCATGAGTAATGTTTTATTTATTTTTTCAGGGAAATGTTATTTTACTTTACATTTGTGAGACTTAGGTCAGTCTAAATGCCAACTGATCAAGTATTTAATGATCTTCATTCGCAACAGAATAATTTGTTGTTATAAATTGTTTCAAATGATTTCCCCCCCAATAAAAACATTCAGTCACACTTTAGTTTAAGGAACACGATTCATAGTTGCTTGTTAGCAAGCATTTTACTAGCATATTGGTTGTTTATTAGTACTTATAAAGCATATATTAATGCTTTATTCTGCATGACCATATTCTAGATCCATTAATCCTATCCAATACTTACTACTGCAACCACTATGCCTTACGTGATATCATTATAGGAGTTTATTGAGGGAAAACTCTTAGCTATTAGTGAATATGTGGAAATGTGATTTATTATTATTATTATTTTTTTTTTAATTTTGATGAAAGAACAATCATTTGAAATAGAATTTATACCTTTAATGTCACTTTTGATCATTTTAATGTGTCCTTGCTAAATAAAAGTATAAATTTCTCTCAAAAACAAATAAACTAAAATCTTACTGACCCCAAACATTTGAACATTACTGCACATTATTAACAACATATTAAAATAAAATATTTTAAATATATTTACATTAACACAATGTTTAATCAAATTCACAAAAAGTCACATGGTTAATGTTTTTATTATTAAAATGCATGCATTTTTTTAATAACTACAATAATACCAACAAAAGCATATTTTGTGTAATTTTTCACTATACTAACCTTCTTTTTTGACCATTACTCATCTGTCAACACAGCAGGTGTGCAGCTTTATTTAACACAACTGAGTGCTTTCTTAAACCCGGCACACTCACAGATCATCATTTCAAGCCATTTTCAAGTTGTTGTTGGTTTTTTGGCTCTCTAAATGAGCGAGCTGTTTACTCTGTAATTACTTCACCCATTTCGACGACTTCCACTCATTCAGGCTGATCTGTGGACCTGTTGCAAGCATTATTGCAGATAACCAGCCAAAATATTGATGAAGAGAACAAGTATGTGAGCATTATTACAATGACAAGATAATGAGCCAGTAATACATTGTTGTATTTTGCCATTTCCCCCACTTTAATGACAATTCAGTGAGCTCAAAGAAGGCAAGAGAGACGCTCACTCTGAAACTATCCTCGTGGAAAAGCCAATTCCAAACAAAGAAATGTTGATGCTTAAAGAAATAGTTCACCCAAAAATGAAAATCTGCTGAAAATGTACTCATCCTCCGGTCATTCAAGTTTGTTTCTTCATTTGAAAAGATTTGGAGAAATGTAGCATTACACCACTCATCATGTCATGTCATGCATGTATGTATATATTAAGGCCACCTAGCAACACACTAACAACCACTTAAAACATTTAGCATTTTAACAAGATTGATGTTATTTGATAATGTTGTCTGTTTGTTGAGGTATGCATTTAGATGAGATTTTTTATTAATTTCATTACACAAGATTCATTTTTTTCAATACTATTTTAAAATGTTGTTGCTTCATGTTTACTCAGTTAAATAACACAAGGCCAGAGTTTTAATGATATTACTTTCAAGCAAATTAAGCACATTTTCTAGTCTCTTCCCTTGAGATGAAGTACAGCATGCTTTTTAAAATAGTAAAGAAATAATAGTTTAAAATGTAACCAAATCTAATGATCTCTGACACTTTGAAAATTCTAGTATTACAGTTTAAATTTAAATGAAATGCAATTAGCCATACTTTGTTTGAATGTTGTGAGCAACGTATAGGACTTGCACATCTTCATATGCATTTTCATGATTACTTCTATTGTCTTTGAAATACAGTTAAAGTTACTGCTGTATATGTACTGACGAGCATGCATGTTAAACTACAATGTCCTTTGAATTAATTTAATTACAACATTTTGTCATATATTTAAATATATTTGTAGTTACACATTTGTAATGGAAAAGTTGCAATTTAGTACATTTAAAATGTTACATCAAATAACACACTACACTGTAAAACATGTGACATTTACGGTAAAATACCGGCAGCTGTGGTTGCCAGAACTTCACCGTAAAAAATATGGTAGCAACATTTTAGGCCTTACAGACTTAACTTAAACTCACAATAAAATACCGTATTTCATTAACTGATGTAATGTTAATAAACCAACATACTGAAGTGTTAATATCTGTTTTGAACCATTGTAATGCACTGATAACCACCAAAAACTGTGATGAGGAAGTTACATGATGAACCAAAGCTAATCACAAACAGCTTTTGCTACGAGCTGAGAAGGAACATACTAATATTTATAGAAGGTGCACAGTGTCATTCACACGAACACTAAACACCATCATGGAAACACATGATACTGAAATAATGCGATAAACATTCATTTCACAACATTAGATGTATAGTTAAACACTAATGTACACAACTGATAAGAAAAAACTAAGAAAAAACGTTATTTCAACAAAAAAACATCAAATATGAAGCGTCATGCAGGGAATTCTGGGAGTGTCAATTTGCGGTTTTTCACTGTAAATAATACAATGAACTTTTTCTTTTTCACTTCCAAAAACCGTATTTTTAACAGTATTTTAAAATTACATTAGATGTAATTACATTTATTCACCGAATATATTATGGAAACTTAATGTTAACCAATTAACAGTTTTTTTTACCATGTACAGTCCTTTTACTGTTAAAATCCCAATAATTTTTTACAGTGTACAGTTAAACAGTACTTTCATATGTTAATCAACACATCAACATAAGTGCACTTCTAAGCACAACAAAAGTTTATTAAAACATAAGGATTTAAACTTTAAATAAAACGTTTAATTTGACATTAATAAAAAGTGTACTCTTTTAAAAGTACTTAAGTATGTTGAGAAACATGAAAGTGAACTCTCTTTAAGTATACTTAAGTGGCCTTTTATTTTATATATGAGGAGTCTAAGTACAGCTTTTAAAAATATAGTTTACCTCATATGCAATGTCAGTTTCTTGATGTATGTGTCTTCCACATTCTTGACAGGTTTTGTGACATCCACAGACAATGCTTTTAACTCATGGCATGTTTGTGTCTTGAGTTTCAGAAAACGAATTATGGCAACATGCTTTTTGTACTTTCATCCTCACCATTTAACAGACATTTTCATCGGCACAGCTACATTTCATGAATCATAAAGAATTAAATGTCTAGCTAAAGGCAAAATAGTGGTAAAGCAATTGCTTTCGCTGGATTAAGAATTGTAAGGCGCTGCATGCAAAATAATGTTTTTCCATTCACCAATCATATTTTAGGTTCCTGGATATTTTTATTCTACAGCACACCATGTGTAATAAACAAATATTGAAAAAGGTGTTCACAGTTTGATGCCCAAGGGAAGAATACTCATTAAATGGATCAAATTAATGCACAGCAGCACTCACCCCAAGTCTGTACACGTGTAATTTAGTTTTGAGCAGTTTTGAGATTGTTAACTTAAGTCAAAAGTAAAAAGTTACTCTTCTTCTAATAAATAATTTTATTACAACAAATAAATGATTTCGCTCTCTTTGTAACAGTTATACATGCATGCATATTTCATGTTCAATTTATTCTTATTACTTTAAGAATGCATTGCAAATATGATATACTGTATCTGATCAGTGCTTTTGTATTCACTTTTACAATTATAACATCCCTTCCATATTGCCAAAATTGCCAGGCCTAGGTGTTATGAAAGTAGGCTTTCGTAATCTTCTACTTTTATTGAGTCTATTATAATCTGAAATAATAAATTTCTCTGTCATGGCTAATGGCTGTTGACGTCAAAGGCTTTTATGACAAAATGTCAAAGCTCTAGGCAAAGCATTCTCTGAATAAACGAACAAAACTACCCAGTACAAGAAATTACTCAACAACAGACCTTCTGTGTCTTTTTTTCAATGCCGTTTGCTTAATTGTGATGTCAGCCATTTTTAAAACCAAGGATGGGATGTGCTCATGGCCAAAACTATTGTGTAAAATGTTTTAATTTGTAGCATGCACACCAAACACATGTCCTCTACAAAGGACAAACATGATTTCCTTGGAGATCAAAACATGTACAGCCGATAATCCTCAGTCGTTTCTCAGAACACAGAAAGGAAGGTCACTATTTCCCCTCCTCCTCTTCCTCCTGCTCATTTTCAGTCAGCTGACTGTAGTTACACTGGCTCACTTATGAGTCACCTTCACAGTCTGGATTTTGCCTGCAGGCTTTATCAGTGTGCGTTAAGGCAGCGGTGTACTGAGATGCTCTCTCATGAGGGTCTGATGAATCCTCTGCAGACCTTGAGAACACATGAAAGCTCCAGTCCCAAGAACCCACAGTATCCTCATGCATCCCCGCTCTTTCTAAGTGGCACAGTGAAAGCGTCATGTCAAGCGAATGATTCCAACCAATTTCCTTCCATTATTTATGCTTCTGAATACGATTATCTGATACTCTATCAGATCCCAAATTCCTAAACTGTCTAAAATTGCTGGTTCCCATGGACATCCATACACTCTTAAAGGGGTCATATGATGCGATTTACATTTTTCCTTTCTCTTTGGAGTGTTACAAGCTCTTGGTGCATAAAGAAGATCTGTAAAGTTGCAAAGACTAAAGTCTCAAATCCAAAGAGATATTCTTTATAAAAGTTAAGAGTCAACCACGCCTACCTAAAACGCCTCGTTCTAACACGCCCCCACATGTCTATGTCACGATGTGGGAAGATTTGCATAACACCGCCCAAATGTTCACGCAAAGAAAGATGGCTTAACTTTTATTCTCGCTGTAGTATTATTGTTGCCGCCGCCATGTCCTGAAGACGCTGTGTGTTTCGTTGTGAAAGCGAAACTACTTTGTTTGGTCTTCCAAAAGAGGACGATATCCACTTCGTCATGCCTAGAGCTGATCCGTGCTGGTCACTGAGGAAATACATCAACTTAGTGCTGTGGATCACCAGATCGGCTTTCACCCGATTCCAGCCTGGGGTCATCACATGTGGTTACCGCAAGCCCACCGGACGCTCCTTCATCGAATCCGCCGGCCTCCGCTCACTCAAGCCCACCGTGTGTGACGCCGTTTCGTTTTGAATTACTCTGTCTTCCAAAGAGGAACACGACTAGAAATCAGTGGTTAAGTTGTATTTACAACACTGTCTAACAGTTTAACCCAAATATTCAGATGAGTGCAGCAAATTTTATGGATGACTGTTTCCTGATCCTGGGAGAGTAATGTTAGACTACAATGCCGGCTGTTCTGATTCACAGATTGTAAGTATGTTTTCATATTTAAAGGATTTGCCACTGACGATTCAAACGTGAGTTTTGAGCAGTGTAGAGTAGCGCTTGTTGTTTTTCATTTCTCTGATCACAAATGCAGACATGGTTTTATGTTTACGCGGCGCGTGCAACGCAATGTGTAAAAAGACAGTATACGTCATTATAATTTGTCCCCACTGGATGCAACAAATGCCTCGTTTATAATGGGTTTTAATGTTTTTGTCTCGTCTCTCCGGCCGGACAGGGCATCACAGTATGGTAAGGGGGCGTAACATTTCCATCACACGCTTGAGGTATTCGGCCAATCACAACGCACTGGATAGCTGGCCAATCAGAGCACACCTCGCTTTTCAGACCGATGAGCTTTGTAAAAATCCCTTTGTTTTGTGGAAAATAATGTGTTTTTGACTAAACCGCATAAACACATTTCATTACACCAAATACACAAAATAATGTTATTTTTAGCAACATAAAATGACCCCTTTAACATCTGAAGAATCTTTCTGTTTCACAAAAGGTTCTTTGTGGTGAAAGAAGGCTCTTCAGATTATGAAAAGGTAAGAAAGAGATGGTTCTTTAAAGAACCTTTAACTGAATGGTTCTTTGTGGAACCAGAAATGGTTCTTCTATGGCATTGCTGTGAATAACCTTTATTTTTAAGAGCGTATGGTGAAAAACAAACAAATAAACAAACTGTCACGTTTATCCTTAATTAACTTTTCAGTGGGCTAAAAAGGTAAGAATAAAACAGTCTTTACACTCCAGTTCACGTGTTTTCCATCACCATATGACATTTTTCCGCTCAAACGGTGAGTTAAGAGGTGTGTTCAACTTCATACTGCACTGCACAGACCAATGGGCGAGGGTTGTCCCCAACTACAAAACTACAACTACAAAACAACATATACTTAAAATAGTTGTGTGAGTAGTAAAACAATATAAATGCAAAAAAGCGTTTTAAGTTTAGAAACGTTTGCCTCCCCCCCTTGCCTCACAGTGGTTTTGTCCACTGCCTGCTTTCCCCCTTTACCTCAACACACACACACAAGTCCGGTGGTATATAGAACTCTTCAGTAGTTATGTATAAGTAACTACAAGGCTATTTATTCCCTTTAAACATCGGATGTGATTCTTTCTCTTTAAAGGGTCATGAAACCTGTGCACCACGCCCACTTTTTTACTACGAGCTGAGGAGGGCAATACTAATATATAGAAGGTGCACAGTGTCATTCACACAAACACTAAACCCCATCATGGTGACACACACGATACTGAAATAATGCAATAAACATTCATTTAACAACATTAGATTTTTGAGAGAACAACACATTTAATCGATAGACCGACTATGCTGTGGCCTTGTTTACGAGCAGAGGAAAGCATGCACGCGCATGTGTCATAGTACTCCCGATAATGGCGGAAGACAGTAACTCGGAGCAGAAGAATTGTTGAATAAAGTTGTTATTTTTTGTTTTTTGCCGACAAAAAGTATTCTCGTGGCTTCATAAAATTATGGTTGAACCACTGATGTCACATGGACTATTTTGTCGATGTTCTTGGTACCTTTCTGGGCCTTGAATGTGGTAGTTGCATTGTTGTCTATGCAGGGTCAAACAGCTCTCTGATTTAATCAAAAATAACTTAATTTATGTTCCAAAGATGAGTGAAGGTCTTACAGATTTGGAATGGCATGAAAGTGAGTTATTAATGACAGAATTTAAATTTTTGGGACTATCCCCTTAACAGTGCTTTTGCATGTCAATCTTGTAGAGTGTGGATGCGGTGTTAGGGGCTATTCACACAGAATGCGACTTTTTGCCTTAAAACATGAAACACAGCTCTCAGGAAGGTTTTTTTTTTAAAGTGCAGCACAGAATGCCATATAATTAACATGTCAACTTGCTAAAAAAAGCTCGCAACACTTGCCCTGCCTCCAGGGTCTTCTGATTGGTCCACTTCTTTGGAACTGACATTGATAAGCGGCGCTACGGAATACCTTTATGAGGGATTTAGAACAACATAAGCCAGAGTAAGAACAGTGTGAAATGTATGTGTGTTTAATGTTCATACAATGGAAGTCAATGCTCACCAAAACCGGTTTGTTACCAATATTCTTCAAAATATCTTTTGTTTTCCACATACAGGTTTAAATGAGATGAGATGCATAAATAATGATCGAATTGTCTTTTTTCAACAAATTATCCCTTTAATCCTTAGACATATTGTATAAGCAAGTGTTTATGACAGCATCTTTTATAGCCTGATGCACGTTATTCTACAAGAAGCCAGTCTACTATTCTTTCTCAAAGTTGTTATATAATGAAAATAAGAACTACAAAGCAGTACTGTGCATTTAGTTGAATGTCATGGAAGAATTTTTCGCTTATTACACATGCATCCAGAGCTTCAGCTTTGTGAAGTGGTTCAAAGGTACCTCTCGTTCATCTCTTGAAGAGGTGAAAGTACAGTCCTTCACAGAAAATTTTCATCGGAAACAGAAGAGAAAGACAACAGCATATTTTTTAATGCACATATAAAAAGGTCTCTTATAAAAGCAGCAATTATTCTAATCCTTCATCAGCATTCATGCATTCTTGTTTTCCCAGCCCGCTGTCAAGCTTCTAATAAGCGGTCAGCAAGGCAACTAATTAATTATACTGATAATTTTCTGCTGTGCTAATGCTGCTGTAATACGCTGAAGTGATTCCATCAACTTCCTTTGGGATCCTTTTGGTTTCCTTTGTGTCAAGCCAATTACTCATGTTGTGTGCTTGACAGTGTACAAGTGATTCTGCACATGGCTCATGGTCACATTGTCTTTTGTCATTGTGAAATGTAATTAATTTTGCTATGTAGGAAATTAATTAGGTTCAGGAAATTGAGGGTCATTAACTTGTAAATGCGCACTTAGGGTAAAGCATCTGAAGTTTGTTCATAATTCTTAATAATGTGCAACTGACCTTTGTGTTTAAGGGCATATGGCACTAAACATGGGACAACAGCAGACTCTCAATGAAAAGAGAAAAAAGGAAAGAGATTTAATTAGAAACAATAACAATGTGCTTTTCTTCCATATTATTCTCTAATGCACTAGTTTGTGGTGTTAAAGTGCTTCATGTGTTGGCTCAGCAGTGCCACGGTAATATTGCAGGGTCTGAAAAGTACATCAGCGGCTTTGGAATAATAATGATACAAAATATCATAAGCATTAAAAGAAAAACAAAAACATTTCTTTAGATTCATGCATATTTCCAACCATATATAATGGCAATCTTTTTAATATTCCTGGGGCATTTTGAAAGTTCTGGAAAACAGTAAGGCTGTTATGAAGAGATCAAACAGAAACATCTCAGATAGACTAGTTCACTGCAGTTAATCTTAACATCATTCAGCAGAAGCAGCGGTCCTTAGGTATCCACTTGTTAAGTCTGATGTCACACATCACTGCACCTTGTGTTTGCACCTTGTGGTGAACCTTCTGTATTTGCTCTTGTGAAGTCTTCTCTTGATTGTAGACTTTGACAGTGACACGTCTGCCTCCTGGAGAGTGTTCTTCTCTTGGCTTGATTTTGTGAAAGGGTTTTTCTTTACCATGGAGAGGATCCTCCGATCATTCAGCACTGCTGTCCACCGTGGACGTCCAGGCCTTTTTATGTTGCTGAGTTCACCAGTGTGCATTTTAAGCCAATATTCATTATATAACTGTAACTTGAATAGCCTATGTTTTGATCAACAGCTAAAATAATAAAAATTTTGCATGTTTCCAAATATATATTGACCTAACTGTATGTATTGGGTAGTAGGCATTGCTGGTGGCAGGGCTCAGTCTTTGCACAATCATTTTAAAAACGTTTGATTTTCTGTGTTCTTGTGAAAAAGAGGTCCGCTTAATTATATTGCATGTGCACTTGTAGTGTACCTCAAATATTAAAATTATTAAAAAAAACTTGGCAGATATATCGTATAATGAAAGGCCATTTAAGTGTACTTAAAGAGAGGACTCTGACTATATGACTATTGCTGTGTCTCATTTGTCGAAGGTTGCATTTTGAAACGCACGAAGGCACAATGAAGACTGTCAGATTTTAAATGCTCCTTCAAATGCCGCCTCAAAATGCGTTCTTCATTTCCTGGGTCACAAATGAGACAAAGAATGAATGCGAGCCAAACTATCTGAAAATGAACTGCACGCAAATGACAACATCTTTTTTTTTTTTTGAAAAAATCCTTTGAAAAAGTTACTTATAAAAGTATTTTAAATCTTATTTTTAATAATATTTTGCCGAGCTTAATGAAGTGACTTATTTTGATGTTTAGCTACATACTAAAGCCAGGTAAATATCCTACTTGATCCTTTTAACTGTAGTGTGTTATTTGATATTACATTTAAAGGCAATGTATTTAAATGTGCTAAACTGCAACTAAATCATTACAAATGTGTAATTATAAACACAAAATAATTTCAAATCCATGACTACCAGTTTTACATAAAAATGACATTAAAAGTGTTTATTTCATGATGCTCGTACATACATTTAGCCATATACACTTTAAACATATTTTCAAAGACACTAGACTGAATTATGAAATTATATAAAGATACTTAATATATATATATAATATATATATATATAGTAAGATATAATATGTAGCTAAAGAAATTAACATATATGCTGTCAAGTGTTCGTTGGTGTGCTCCTTATAGGTAAAGCCTTCAGGGCTTTAAAGGGGTCATCGATGCAAGTTTTTTGTACAAAATGTATGTTTGGAAGTGTGTGTACACATCCACCTATAATTATAAAAATCCACCCAGTGTTTTTTTCTCAAATTAGGCTGTTCTAAGGTTCCTGTCAGAATGACGTAGTTCTGTACAGGCCCCTCCCACGATAGTTGATTGACAGTAGCATCTTACCTTAGCTCCGCCCTGAGTGAGCTGTGAGCTGTTTGCCATTGTTCGACTCCGGTGCAGGGGAAGACAAGAATGTCTCCGATTAAGAGATTGAGGTGTTTAGTTGTTGGATGTAGTAATGAACATGGCAGTCGTCATTTACTCCCAACATCTGAGCCGCTGAAGACGCAGAGGATTAACGGTACTTTCGTTTTGAAGTGAATGCGCTGATCCCCGATCTGCCTAAATGCATCTATGTTCGCCCGAATCATTCGTGATCCAGCTTCATCTACAGAAGAAGTGAGTATAAGGGTTTTTATTAATCTTTGCAAATTGCCTTTCCTAATAATGTGCTAGTTAGCACATTATTACAGAGCTCCGCTCTGGCCGTTCGCTGGGGTTCCTGTTTGGCCGGAGCCTCACTGGTCCATTCCTCTGGCCCCACCCTGGCCGTCTGCTGCGGTTCCTGTTTGGTCGGAGCCTCGCTGGTTCGTCCTGCCTGCCCCGCCATGGCCTTCTGCCCTGCCAGTTCTACTCCGGTACCCTGGTCTATCTCTGTCTCCAGACCCTCTTCCGTTGCACGGGCCTGGCCCGCCATCCCTCCCCCTGGTCTGCCTCCGTCCCACCTCCCTCCAGGATTTCATTGATTTTTGGGAGCGTCTGGTATCCACTCCTTAGAGGAGGGGCTATGTCACAGTGTCTAGTTGGTGTGCTCATGTATAGCCACTAGAGGGCACGCTTCTTAGTTTGATTGTTTCTCTGAACTTCAGTTCCCATCACACTTTGCCTTGACTATCAAGCCTCATTACATTCAGCTGTGTCCCATTACCTTGTTAACTATTCCACAATTAGCCTGGTTTTCTTTGTTTTTGGTTGCTGCTTTGTTTTCTGTTACGTGTTACTGTTACTCTGTTTTTACCCTGATTTGGATTAAACTGTTTGTTTTTGGACTCTTTATAGGGGGGGTGCAATGCTGTTTCATGCATTCAGAGTTGTTTACACTGTTAAATAGATTGTCATGCTAAGCATAGCCAAAGTTTCAAAAAACTTTTTGGACATTTGACGGAGTATTTCTGTGGCAAAAATCTTACTTCCGGGTTCGTATAAGTTTCAGAAAGTTTTTTTCGATCGTGGCTCTTCATGACGTAAACGAGGGGGGAACTCCTTATATGGGCATTTCTTTTCTTCTTCGAAGAACGGCCGTACCCGCAATACGACAAGCGAGAGCGACTCGCTTGCTCGCGAAAGAAGTGTGTATTTTGTTGTAAGGGAAAGATAACTTTGTTCAGCTTCCTAAAGAACCCACGTTACGTAAACAGTGGATGTAGTTTGTTTTTCGGGGCAGCAATGGAGTTTCACATGTATGTTTGTTGGCGAACGTTTTATAGACAAGGCCCAGTTCGACGCTGATACTGAAAGATGGAGCGGTCCCAGCTATAAAAGACCCTGGTCATGATCCAGAACTGCAGACGGTAAGTGAAACGGCATCAAATGTCTGTTTTGTTGGCAACCGGCGCTCAAGTGCTCATCACTCTTTAGCTCCGCCCACGGCGCGCCTCCAGGAGCTCGGCTGTTTTCGGAGAGAATCGTAAAGCTGTATCTTTCTTTTATAAATATGATCAAACTAAAGACTTTTCGGAGATATGAAGGATGCAATACTACTCTATAGGTACTCAAGGTTAACATGAGATTGGCTGAAACTGTGTGTGTTATGTCCCCTTTAATAAATGCTGCACTTGGATCTTCTTGTTTTGGTGTACTCCATGACAATATGTGATGAAAACTACAAACCAATCAGAAATCCAAAAAGTATATTATTAAAAATGAAAATGGATAATTTTGTGGTGAGGACAGAAAAATATTTTGCTAGGGCAGGTTATGAACTCTTGGTTGTTTTACTTGTTTGTTTTTTTTATCATGCATTTTCCTTATGTCTCAAACATCTGTTTAGACTGTTTGTTTCTCTATCCAGTGAATTTACAGGTAACAGCTGTGTATCTGGAAGCTAGTTTTGCACAGATTAAATCTCACAGCCTGTTTTTCATACACTCTAAGTACTTCATTAGAGGGATTGGTTTTGATTAAGAGCACGACACATCACACGTCCAAACTCTGTGTGCTGTTAAGAACTGTCCATTAATAAGCACTGTCCGTGATGTGTAGGTTCACACTGCAGCTTTGCTTCATTTATTTTATTTTCAGAAAACTTCATCAAACCAGCAGTGCATGTTTAATGATCTAGTGCCTGATTCTACATTAATAATGATTCTTTTCAGTCTAGTTCTGTGTCACAGCACTGAAACACATCCACAATGATAAGGTCATATAGCTGCAGCAAAAGTAATTTATCCAGCATACAGGGGCTTTGAGTTACAGATACCAAAAAAAAAAAAAAAATGTGAGTGAGTCAGTGAATTCACAGATAAAAACTCATGTTAAACCAATTATATTCCCAGAAATATTATTCTAAAATATTTTTTTTGTTAGTGTAATTTGAATAATTACAAATGAAGAGATTATTGTCAATCCAACATAATAAATTCTCCATCTTCCCAGCAAGCATCATAGCTTTTATTAATTCATTATTAATTTATCTGGCTGACTGAATTCTATAGTTAATTTCATTAATTGTTTTCTTGTATCTGTGGCCATAATTTTTGAGTATATTGTGTTTTTTTCCACAGAGTATAATTTTTAAGGCAGTAACATTATAATTTATTATTTATGCACGTTTCAAACAACCATAGCCCTGCATGGACAAGAGGTTTGGAAAATGGATGAATGAATGGGGTCAAAAATACATAGTGTCTCTTACTGTCTTTATGTTTACACGGATTTTGGTTTCGTCAAGCTCAGTAGGCTATTTTAACGCTGTGCTGTGAAGACATAATATTAGTGCTGTCGCACGATTAATCGCATCCAAAATCAAAGTTTTTGTTTACATAATATATGTGTGTGTACTGTGTATATTTATTATGTATATATAAACACAAACACATGCATGTATATATTTAAGAAAAATAGGTAATGTTTATTAGTAAATACATTTATCTATAATATAAATTATATGAATATAAATTATATACCGTTTAAATACTGTAATAGTTTAAATATATATACTGTATGTGTTTGTATTTATATATACATAATTAATATACACAGTACACACTCATATATTGTGTAAACAAAAACTTTTTATTTTGGATGCGATTAATCGCTATTAATCGTTCGACAGCACTAAATAATAACAATCGGTTGACCATCAACTCCAACACATTTTTACTAACAATTTGGCACAAACGTTATATATTAGGGCTGTCAGTTTAACGCGTTAACTTAATTAATTAGTTATGAACGCGATTAAAATATTTTAACGCAGTCCACGCACTGGCCCCGCCCCAGACCTGTACATCATCTTACAGCTCATACAGTTGACTGTTGACAAATATGATGCAGGGTGACAACTCCATTAATGCAGTTATGCCCTAAAATTCAAGATATTGTTGCAAAAATGCCCCTGTATGTGTTTTTGTCTCGTATTTATATTACATGATAATCGATATTACACGAGTAGCAGCTAGAGCAATATCAGTGCTGATTTTGTCCAGAAAAATCACCAATTAAAATGTGATTTTATTCAACAGTTCAGTAAACAAGAAGTTAATAATAGTGTAATAGTTTTAAATCACAATATCATGTGTTTTTGCTCAATTTTGCAGAGAACATATTATCTTTAAAGCCACAGCAGAAATGTTGTGTGTCTCTGAGGAACACAGCAGTGTTTAGTTTCGGAATGAATCTGCGTTTTGAGCGAATCGTGTGAATCAATGATTCAGTAGCCCATTCATAAAGAGAGCCATTTACTTCATTCCTGAATGAATCAGCCGTTAGAACGAATCAATGAATGACTCATAAAGATATTTACCGCCACCTGCTGGCAGATTTAGTTTTTTATTTAGAGTATCATTTCATTAAAGAATACTTGGGTTTAATTCATTGTTTATAATATTCAATAATAAACAATCATCATTTTTACCTCCCCGTCAGCCTCATACTTTTCAAACTTTCGTTTTTGGAACATAAATAATGTATTTGTAGGACTGTTGTAACAAGCTGTCTGGTTATCGTTTGTTTGAACAAGAAATACTGAGATGTTTCTCAAATTATCTTCTTTTATGTTCCATAGTTTATGTTAGGTCTCAAACAAAATATTTCTTTCAATTTGCCAAATGTCTACTTGATACTTTCTCATTTAACACAAAAATAGCTTTAAATAATTTTTTGTGGGTATTTTCACAGTCAAATTTATTTTGCGATTAATTAGATTAATTAATCGAAACATCATGTAATTAATTAGATACATTTTTTTATAATATATATATGTGTGTGTGTGTGTCTATGTACGTACGTGTGTACACTTGGTAACTGTTCCACTTTTCCAGTAATCTGCTTTTACACTTATTGTCAGAGACAAACTGCCAGTTATTTTTTTATCACAAAATGGAACCTATATTTGAACTTAAACCATACATTAATATACTATGTAATCTCATCTGAAGAGCATATGCAGTCACTTGTAAAGTGTATAATGTTGTGATGGAGGAAATTGTCTGTCCGCCCTAGGGACCACTAAAAATAACTTCACCAGTGCCTCAGAAAACATCGAGAGAGCTTTGAACAATGCTATTGTCATTAACTTTGCCTCTTTATTTTCAGATATAATATAAAAAGGACCATATAACATGCCATCTCTGAAGGGAAGATGTTCTGTGTAGCAGCATATGAAAACATAAAGTCTTCAAGCTGGAAAAAAGTATGATGCCGAACAGAACACCATCAAGACAACATCAAAAAAACGTTCTGCACACCGAACATACAAAGAGGAGGGCCCAAAAACCATTTATCACAAGGAAACTTGTTTAACGCAATCTTAGTTTTCCCAAGGAATGAAACTCTAAAAGGAGTTATTTATGCATCCATGATGACTTCAAAAGAACAAACTTGTGACTGCCATAACAAGTTTCTCATTAGCTGACAGCCTGTTGAGAATCATAATCATAATTTACATTTAGTGTTATGCATATAAGTATATATAATCAAAGAGACGACCCTTGTTTTTCAGCTTCCCTGTAGGGAAGTAATTGACAGCCTCCCACAGTTATATGGGATTTATTGAAATTTATTCAGACAGTGGTAACAGAGATCACCCTGATACTGCCTTCTCAATGCGCTTTTTGTTCCCATTTATAAAGAACAGTCATGGGTTCAGTTTGAGCATATTTCTCACATGTTGATCCTGATGCTGAGCTGTCACTAATCAGATCTGGATGACCTAAAATAGGCCTATCCTAAAATAAACCCAGAAAATTTCAAGAATTAATGCAGGAATTCCAAGACAAAAATAAATCATGTCACATTACATAAACTAGCGTCACTGGTGTCCATCGTTCTCTACACATTATAAGAAATGTGGGTGATTAAAAATATTTTCTTATAACTTAAAATTAATAAGACCAACTAATACATAAGCCATATGTAGGTTTTGAAGACTGTAAACACACTGTCATCAATGCAGTCAGCAAGGGAGGCCCAATCCACTTTGGAAGAAGACAAATCACTGTTACTCGTTCATTTCTGTAGGGAAAATAAAGAGTAATGAAGTCTAAATTTGGAGAAAAGGAGCATTGCATCACTTGCGCACAAATGGATCCTCTGCAGTGAATGGGTGCCGTCAGAACGAGAGTCCAAACAGCTGATAAAAACATCACAATTATTTCACATGACTCTATTCCATCAATTAACAGCTTCTGAAGCGAAAAGCTGCGAGTTTGTCAGAAACAAATCCATAATTAAGGCATTTTACAAATTTCGTAAATAAAGTAATCTTGTCTGAATCAGGAGAGAAATATGCACAGATCAAGCACAAGCGACAACAGTCCAAAGCAGGTCTAAACGAATATGTTGGTGGATTTTGATGTAAGATGCATGTCTTTCACTGGAGGAAGTGTTATTATGGATTATATACTCGGATTTTGGCCATTTTGCAGCTTTCTGTTTCACAAAGTGGTAATGGGCTGAAGTCATGTAGATTACTTGTGGATTATCGTGATGTTATTATCAGCTGTTTGGACTCTCATTCTGACGGCACCCATTCACTGCAGAGGATCCTTTGGCGAGCAAGTGATGTAATGCTATATTTATCCACATCTGTTCCCATGAAGAAACAAACTCATCTACATCTTGGATGGCCTGAGGGTGAGCACATTTTCAGCATATTTTCATGTTTGGTTGAACTATCCCTTTAAACACTTCCAGCTATATCATGTCTACTTTTACATTATCAACTCAATTAATTGTCACGGTTAATTCCACATTTATCTCTTAATGACTTGCTCGTATCCCCTGCAGCTTTCTTTCATCTTCTTGTATTCAACATGTTGCAAATAAAGAAAACGATAGACGACGATGGTGATTATTGTCATAGTTAGTATTATTATTATTATCATCATGCATTTATTTTTCTTATCATTCACTTATCATTATTGCAATTCTGTCTGGTGCCACAAATGATAAAGAAATACAAATGTGTTGATTATATTGAACATAGACCTGAAAAATATAACGATACCCAACTCAATATAAAATTAATAAGAAATATTTCCCCCAGCTCTTTTCTGGAAAGTTGCTAGCCTTCTGGTCTCGACTTCGAGACGTCGAGTTTGATTCCAGTGTTTAATGAAGCCGGGCTGCTGTAGTGTGAGGATGCTCTGAAAGCTTCAGAAGCTCTGGAGGTGGAGCTGTCGCTGTTCCCGATCCTATATATGCATCTGATGCAGCAGAGCCCCGTTCTTCATAGAGATCTTTAAAAATCCTCCTCCAGCGCGAATAAACGCCCCTGGACTGAAGCAAGCACCCAGTCTCTGAGATTCTCAGGTTTAGCACAAGACAACTCCTGCTCCTAACAGGTGAGTCAATTACTAAACTTCAGCTTTGTCATTTTTGCCGTGCCTAAATGTGTTTGAGGTGCGCTACGTCCCACCGAAACTTATGCATCATTATTCGGACAGATATATAATATTTTCGTTTATTGCACCGTACTGAAGAACATTTACTTAAAGCATCAATATCTCGTTTGCATGAACAGAGCAATGGGAGATAGCCTACTGTGTTTAGTAAGCTTGTTAACCACGTGAACTCTGCATGTCGGCTTTACAACATCAGCCTGTATTTTGTCAATGAATTTACCGGATAAGGGACAATGGTGCGGATCTCTCATTGATTCGGCGCTGTCCGCTCCCTAGTGCTGAAATCTCAATGTTCATTCATCAAGATTCAATCTAAACTGCGTATACTTTACTGTCGTTTAATGGCATAAAATGCTATTTCTAACTTTCCAAACGTAAAAAACACACAAAAATACATGGTTACTTCCTTCATGGTATGTTGTTGTAGCTAAATGTTAAGTGCAGTTTATGTGGCATAAATGAAATCATCCCAGCATTAGGCCTACTCTCCGACAGGTAACTTAATATAAGCTAACAAGCTAGCAAACTTCTGCTGTTTTTTTTAACTAAATAACTTTGACATTTTATGGTTTTCTGCTGCTTGTGTAATGATGTTTGTATATACCGGATATTTTGGTGCGTGATGCATCCATCTTTGGTGGTTTGAATAGCCTCAGTATGTTCAGAGATCGAAAGCTGTTTTCGAAGACTGAATTCTGTTTTTGTTGGACTACTGTTGCTAAAAATTGAGGGTGTTGACTGCGTGAGTGTGGGTATGTCTCAAAACCTAACGAGCTGTCTTTTTAGAAAGCAGAAATCCCATGCGCAAATGGCTCAGTCTTATCGATTGGGAAGACAGTGAATCGCTGGATCTGTTTCAGCGGCTATGAATTAATTACTTGCACACCTGTCACCTTTTAGTGAAATTCGCGAATAAAGCGATGAGTCAATCAAAACGATTCTTTTCAATGGGTCGAATCGAGTATCGCTCGAATCTTTGTTCGGGAGAAAAACAGTAATCTGACATGTTGGAAAAACAAAGTCTTAACAGTATTCAACAAAATATATGCTTAAATATGTTTTCATAAAACAATAGCATGATGAAGCTCAGAATTTTACACATTCTAACTTAAAAATAAAAAAAAAGATGCATGTTTTTAAGAAACAAACCCATCATTGAGGCATTTTACCTTCAAACTCTTGCTTCCAGCTAAAACATGAGTCCTCTATCCATAATATTGTTTCCTCCAGTTAAAAAGTTGTCTGGTCTGATTCGTGAAATATAAGATGATAAGTAAAAACAGTCTGCAACAGCTCTAAACAAATATGTTGGTGGATTTTCATGTGAGAGGAACAACAGGAGATTGACTTTTTCACTGGAGGAAGTGTTATTACGGATTATAGACGTTGAAGTTAAAACACCTCCTGATAGATTTGTTTCTTTAAACCATGCAACTATTCACTTCAAAAGACGATAACTAATGGACAGTAACATGACAGATGCAACACCGCAACACCAATCAAAAACAATTATAGTTACTTAAATTGTCACTAGGAAAATAATGCAACTTTAAAATACTGATCAATGATAATGATTTAGTCCAGGGGTGCCCAATCTTGGTCCTGGAGGGCCGGTGTCTTGCAGAGTTTAGCTTCAACTTGCCTCAACACACCTGCTGGTAAGTTTCTAGTATGCCTATAAGTGCTTGATTAGCTGGTTTAGGTGTGTTTGATTAGGGTTGGAGCTAAAGTCTGCAGGACACCGGCCCTCCAGGACCGAGTTTGGGCACCCCTGATTTAGTCCAATCAATTTGCAAAGGGTTTGTAAATTGATCTGCTGTAAGAATGTTGACACGCTGGAGTCCAATATCCGAAGCTAAAACATCCTTTGCTAAATATTTAATTCAGTACAAAAGTGACATGAAAAACACCGCAGAGGGAGTTCTATAGGTAAGCTATTGATTGATGCCTCAAATAAACTGGCTTTTTTAATTGGTTAATTGAAGCAAATGGTCCAAATGATCTCTCATTTGGCACTTCACTGCTAATAGACTCATACTCTTGACCATTATACAGTAGGTGCGATGGGAGTCAGTTCAGCTGCTTGTGTTTGTCTGTATGTATCTGTACTATTTATGTGCTTTTCGTATTGTCTTTGTAAGCACGGCATAAATAGATGTTGAGAATGTGAGATCTACTGACTTGGAAAGCACCTCTGATGCCAAAAATGCTGGTAGGTGGATCACTGGGTTTGAGACGCATCCAAGGTTAGGCATTGCAGAGTCAGAGCTGCGTGGGTGTGTGTGCGCAGATCATGCCACATCTCTCTCTGTGTGTGTGTGTGTGTGTGTGTGTGTGCCTGCTGCAGTGGTGCATGGACGCAAACCACAGCAGGAACGTTAGGCTTTATTGAAGGTCAAGAAGGTCCTCTGAGCCTATTTAAGAAAAAGCAATAAACATCCATGTAGCCCTAGATAAAGGAGGTTGTTTATTTGGAGTGGGGTCTAAATCCATAGGCCTGATTTAGATGCTCCCTGCTTTAATGAGCCCTGGGGAATCAACACAGATCTGCATCACATCATTGATAAATGCCACATACTGTACGCGAAGACTCTCTGTTCAGTGTTATAAAATATGTGTCTTTGATATTTTTAGATTAGGGTTGTGAGATGCTGTTTTTGCCAAATAGCAAATATGTAGCACATTCCTGCAAATGTAGCTTGTAGGTTATTGTATACATGATTTTAGTTAATATCACAATGTTATAGTGCATTTTTAACTTTCTCAATTGTAAAAACTGTAAAACCTTCTTCTGGATGAAGGTTTATTGTCCTATAGTGCTGAACAGAGATTCAGCAGCTGTTACTCAGTTGAACAATCTTGAAATATTGCAAGTGATGATGGGAATTTGGAGCACTTTTATCATATTTATTATGCTGTCCACTGTCTGTGCTGTTTGTTAAAAGTGTGTCAAGATGTATGAACTCATACACTGCAAACCAAATCTACTTATGGCGACAAATAAAGCAACCTGAACCTGTTTTAAAAAGTACAAGTCAGTCAAAAAAATATTAGCAATGACTTCAGTGCATTGCATCATTTCCTCATACTTGTTCTTCAGCACTTCTGGATTTATGTATTCTCCAGTATATTTCTGTATTATGTACAGGAGATACAGAGATACACAATATCAGCATGCTGTCACACTATATGGGGTAAGTTTCTACTTCATGTAGAAAAATCCATATAGTAAAACAATTCATGATCAGACAATTCAAAAATGTTTAAAGGCAACACACGCCCTTGTGAAAAAGACATGTGATTAATTGTATTGAATGTGCGCTCGTAGTGTATATTAATGTTAACAGTATATTTTTTGCAGATAATATAAAGTTAATGAAATAAAAGGGCATTTAAATAGTGAATTCAGTTTCAGGACTGTTTCCTAACACACTTTTAAAAAGTGCATTTTGCAATAATAAATCAAATTAAAAGTTTTACTTTGAAGTACATTTTAAATAATTATTTTTATAACATTTAGTCATGTTTTAATGAAGCACACTTATTTTGACGTGCTTGGTTTTTTTTTTTTTTTTTTTTTTTTTTTTTTTTTTTTTTTTTTTTTTTTTTTCACTAACATTGAAGTCAGTGTAAATCCTTGATTAGGATTTTAACTGTTATTCATTTTTGCATTACAATTAATATATTTAACTAAATTGCAACTTCATCACTAAAAAATGTGTAATTACAAATATATTTAAATACACAACATACAAGTTTCAATAGAAATTACATTCAAGTATATTTTAGTTTACCAAAAATGCTTGTCAGTACATTTAGCAGTTCACTTTAACCATATTTCAGAGGCAATATAAAAAATTATGAAATTACATATAAAGATGTACTACTTAAGAAGCACTCTAAATTAGTTCACCTAATTGCATTTAATATAAATATAAACTATAGCATCTTCACTGAACTGCAATGAATATGCAATACGGACATCAGTTCACACTTAAGTATTATTTTAAAGTATATAATTTCCATAATAAGTAGGCTACTCTTTAAAACGTATGCTAATGTGTTCTTTTTCACAAGGGCTAGTTCTTTTTCGCTATAGGGTTTAGTTAATTAAATATATATATAATTTAATAGCACGTGCTAGCAGTATGTTAATAGCATTTGTCATTTGAATTGAAAATTGCTTTAATAAATGGATTTACTTCCATATTTCAGTCAGGTCTGTAGATTTTGTTCCCAAACTCTGAAACCATGTTTTCAGAAAACAGTGCAGTGAAAATAGTTTCTTGTTCATTTCAATGTTTCCTTAGAAATAGCAGTAGAACAGCTAGTCAGACAAAAGACTGAAACAGCTATTTGCCCATTCATGCTGCAAGGTTATTTGAAATTCAAGTGCGAGATATATGTATTGCAGATTCCATCAAAAACTCATGAGCACACCTTAAAATGTTTTGCATAACGTGTAGAATAGAAATGTACCCTGATCACCATTAATCGTGCTTGTTGTAAAGACTTCCTGAGGCCTGTGATTCATTAATTTCATACGTCAGGCTTTAATTTCCTGCTGAATTCAAAAGCATAAGCTGAGGGGTTAAGGATTGTGAAGAGTAAACAAGACAGTTCATTATCCCAGCACTCAGAAACGAGGTCTCAGCATCATTAGACTGGAGGAGCACAAGGTGTTCCCAACATGTTTTATTCATGAAGTGGCACACCAGGACATTTTGAAGCTCTCTTTAGAAAGCAAGCTGTTCTGCACATGTTTATCCACAACAAGACACAACAGAGAATAAACACATTCATTGTGACATATTCTGAGGCATCATCCGAAAACCCCCCCCTCATTGATCTGTAAAAGAGCTCAGTGTTTGTGGCTGCAACACACCACAAGAATGAGCCACTAAATGTGAGGAGACCTCAGCGCTTTCATAACTCTGTGACCACGATGATGTGAAACAGATAACACACAGACCGGTTATTATAACTTCTCATATGACACATTCTGCGTGTGTGTGCTCCATGTGCATGGAGGTTAATTTAAGGTGACATCAAGCTAAAATCATTCCTACACATTCATTTATATCTTTGTGCTTGTGAATTATATGTAATTACAAGGTGGATCATTCCTAGCATATATTCATACTGCCAATCTGTCAGCTTAATATGTTATATAAAATATTTCTGTTAAACATGATAAAAAATGGAGATCATATTAGTTTTCTCTAAGAAAACTCCTACCATAAGTAAAAATTATTTTAATGTAGAGATTCAAGTGTTTTTTTTCTTTTATAAAACAATAGGAAAAAGAAACACAAAAAAGACAACAGCATTCATTAAAAGTTATATTTATTAATATTACATTTGAAGACTATAGATGCAAAAACCTCTAAAAGTCCATCTGAGAATTTTTTCTTTTAAATTAGCATTCTATTTTCAGACTCCTGTGTTTGGGTTCAGAAATTTCACTTTATTGGCAATGAAGGTTATTAATCAGTTATTGAATGCTTTATTTTCAAAAACAATATTTTCATAGGAGCCTGACAAAAAAAAAGAAGCTAATTTGAAAGAAAAATCTCAGATGGACAGTTTTTGCATCTGAAGTCTTCATTTATACTTAGAATATTTCTTATTTTTAGTAAATTTATTAGTAAGATTGTTTTATTAGTAGGAATTAATAGCAATAGGAAACATATAACTGTTATCATTTTATGGTTGCCAATGCATAAACGTAGAATGTGCCATCACAGATGTTACTTTATAGTGACTCATTTAGTGAAAACATTGAATCAGAAATACTTTATATTAAACATATATTTCAATTTTTCTAATCAATTATTTAAAACAGAACATGTTTTCTTGGGAATATTGACAAACAAAAAAAGTGACAATTTTTGGAAGGGAAAAACAACAGGACAAATGTTTATTTCCCTGAAAAAGTGCACCAAATCGGCAGCGGCACTGAGAACCGCTCTCTCCTGTGGACTTAAAAAGCCTTTGCTCTCAGCAGCTGTGTTGTTGAGAAGTTTCACCGGAGACAAGCTCAACCCAGCGGTTAGGTAGAAAAAAATAACCCAGCGTTAAAACAACTCAATAAAATGACCAACCAAGTGAACCAGGTTTGGCGTTAAAAAATTCCAGCCCTGGGTAAAAATATTAAAATGACCCAATAAAATGACCCAACAAGCTAACCCAGCATTTGGGTTAAAAAATAACCCAGCACCTGGGTAAAAATATTAAAAATAACCCAATAAAATGACCCAACAAGCTGAACCCAGCGTTTGGGTTAAAAAAAACCCAGACACTGGGTAAAAAATAAAATATTAAAAATAACCAAATAAATAAAATGACAAAACAGCTGAAACCCAGCGTTTGGGTTAAAAAATAACCCAGCACCTGGGTAAAAATATTAAAAATAACCCAATAAAATGACACAACAAGCTGAACCCAGCATTTGGGTTAAAAAAACCCAGCACCTGGGTAAAAATATTAAAAAATAACCCAAGAAAAATGACACCACAACAGCTGAACCAGCGTTTGGGTTAAAAATAACAGCACCTGGGTTAAAAAATATACAAAGACCCAAATAAAATGACCACAAACAAGCTGAAACCCAGCGTTTGAGTTAAAAAATAACCAGCACATGGGTAAAAATATTAAACTAACCCAATAAAATGAAACAACAAGCTGACCCCAGCGTTTGGGTTAAAAACATAACCCCAGCACCTGGGTACAAAATATAAAAAGAACCAATAAACTGGGACACAGCTGAACCCAGCGTTGGGTTACAAAACTACTCAGCACCTGGGTAAAAATATTAAAAAATAACCCATGAAAATGGACACAAGATGAACCCAGCAGTTTAGTTACAGAAACTACCCAGCACCTGGGTAAAAAAAATATACAAGGAATAACCCAATAAAATGACCAACAAGCTGAACCCAGCGTTTGGGTTAAAAAATAACCCAGCACCTGGGTACAAATATTAAAAACAACCCAATAAAATTACCCAACAAGATTGCAACCCAGCGTTTGGGTTAAAAAAATAACCCAGGCACCTGGGTAAACAATATTAAAAATACCCACGAAATGACCCCGCAAGCTGAACCCCAGCGTTTGGGTTAACAAGAACCCCAGCACTGGGTAAAAATATTAAAAGTAACCACTAAAAAGGGACCCAGCAAGTGAACCAGGTTGGGTTAAAAATAAACCAGGCATCCTGGGTACAAATATAAAAAATAACCATAAATGACCCAGCAAGCTGACCAGTGTTTGGGTTAAAAGTAACCCAGCACTGGGTCAAATATTAAAAATAACCCAATAATGAACAACAAGTGAACCAGCATCGTGGGTAAAAAATAACGCAGCCTGGCGTCAATATTCAAAATAAACCAATAAAATGACCCAGCAAGCTGAACCCAGCATTTTTTAGAGTGCAGAAAAACTACCCAGCATCTGGGTAAAAATATTAAAAATAACCCAATAAAATGACCAAGCAAGCTGAACCCAGCGTTTGGGTTAAAAAAAATAACCCAGCACCTGGGTAAAAATATAAAAAAAAACAATTAAATTAGCCAAAAGGCTGAACCCAGCATTTGGGTAAAACATAACCAGCCTCTGGGTAAAATAAAACTATTAAATAAACCAATAACAGACTCCCAGCAAGCTGAAAACCCAGCGTTTGGGTAAAAATACCCAGAATCTGGGTAAAACTATAAAAAATAACCCAATACAGAACCAGAAGCGAACCCCAGTTTTGGGTTAAACTACCCAGCACCTGGTTAAAATTATTAAAAATAACCCAATAAAATGACCAAGCAAGCTGAACCCAGCGTTTGGGTTAAAAAATAACCCAGCACCTGAGTAAAAATATTAAAAACAACCCAATAAAATAACCCAACAAGCTGAACCCAGCGTTTGGGTTAAAAACAACCCAGCATTTAGAGTGGAGTGACTTCATTTTTTTTTTGTGACGTGTGGCCAAGTATGGTGACCCATTCTTGGAATTAGTGCTCTGAATTTATCCCATCCAAAGTGCACACACAAAGCAGTGAACACAAGACGGAGCAGTGGGCAGCCATTTTTTGGCTGCGGCGCCCGGGGAGCAGTTGGGGGTTCGGTGCCTTGCTCAAGGGCACCTCAGTCATGGTATTGAAGGTGGAAGAGAGCGCTGTACATTCACTCCCCTCCACCTTCAATCCCTGCCGGTACGAGACTCGAACCCGCAACCTTTGGATTACAAGTCCGACTTACTTGGATTACAAGTCAGACTCTCTAACCATTAGGCCACGACTTATAGCACTTAAATAGGACTTCTGTAAATCTTTATAAGTAATTTCATACTTCTGTTGTCTTTGAATTATGGTTAAAGATATTGCTGAATGTACTGACAAGCATTTATGTTACTAAAATATACTTTAATGTAATTTCAATTGAAACTTGTATGTTATGTATTAAAATATATTTGTAATTGCACATTTGTAATGGGAATTTGCAGTTTAGTATACATTTAAAGTAGCCTATATTAAATTCAAAACTCAGTTAACATTATAATCCAGTAATTTACATGCGCTTTAGTATGTTGGTCAACACAACCAAATAAGTGTACTTCATTAAACATGACAAAAGACTATCACAACTTAATGATTTATATTTTTTAACTTGTTTAAATTGACATTATTTAAAAATGAACTTAAATGTGTTAAGAAACATAGTCATGAAGTCCAATTTGTTAAAGAACGCTTAAAGGTGACATATCATGAAAATCTAACTTTTCCAGGCTTTAAGTGCTATAATCAGGTCCCCAGTGCATCTACCAACCAAGGAAACATGAAAAATAGTAATTTATTTAAATATATATTTTTTGTAAGCCTTTCTCTGCAAGCTTGTGAGAAAAACAAGCCGCTCAGATTTTGCTCACCCGTGACGTAGAAAGGGGATCTTATTATAATATTAATGCCCCACAAGTGCATGTTTCCACCTACGGCACCACCGTTGTTTTCGCAAGCGACAGCGGCGTATCAGTTTTAACGCCATGCTGAAAGTTTGAGCAAAGCATGCTAACAGTTCTGTCTTTGGCTGCACTGACGAGCTCGAACACGGTTAGGTCCAGAGCGCGTGGGATTATTGATTTATGCTAATGTTATATTACGCTGTTGTCAAAACAGATCTAAAATAAACATGAGATTATGTCCCAGGGCCTGTACCATGAAGCCAGCTTAGAGGGCTAGCCAGCAAGTTTCAGTTAGTTTGCAACAATCCTGGGTTGTAGGTACCATGGATAGTGGCTGGTTTTAGCTGCGTTCCTGCCATAGTAACGGACCCTCCACGGCTAACCTGATCGGTGCAGGGTCGTTCTGAGTTAGAAGATCAGCAAACTGAAATGGGGGGGGAAACAATCAGATGTGAGAAGTGACACATGTCTGACACAAAAAAGTCACTCCCCTAGTTTCTCTTGCTCCAAATTAAAGGTCACTATAGTACTAAAAAAATCTGTAATGATAATTAAAGAGTTATTTTATATGATTTATATAATTATATGATTTATATTATTATTAATCCATTACACACAAGCAATTTTAGTTTAACAATTATTATAAATCATTTATTTTAAATGAATATGAATATATACAGATCATATGCAATAAAAATAAGTGGTAGAATCAATAGGTAACACTTTAAAAATGGCTACATGTGACCTTACATGTTCAAGTCTCTATCGCTGTATATAACAAGTTCACTTCTGTGACTGCACTGATAAAGCAAGATCATTTCTTTTATTTGTCCTCTTTCATGAACAAGTACTTTTTTCATTGTAAATGCATTTAAATTCATCAGATAATTCAATCTCTTAACCTTTAGCAAAACCTTTAACCTTTAACAAAGGCTCGTGATTGGTTGTCCGCCAGTGGTCACACATTCATGTGCACATGCTCCACAAACTCAGGATCAAAGCCTGAGTTGAAAAAGAAAGTTGATGATCAGCATCATGGTACCAACAAAGCCGGATTGGGCTGGTTTGGTTTTGTCAACTCAAAACTAATCCTGTAACTCTGAATTTGTTCATCTACCATCATGGACAGGCCCCAGCTGTTTCCCTTCACAGACATAACCGACTGTTTTTATAACTCATGTGTGTTTGTAACATAAACTTGTGTGTATCTGACAGTTTAAGTGCAATAAGACATGAAAGAGAGCTTAGTTTAGTACTCAGATGCCATGTGACAGCTGCTTTCTGTGTGCGTGCTTTGGATGTGTGCGCTCAGAAAACCCTATATAAGAAGTTTGAACAGATATGGTTTAAAACGTATGATTTCAGGGCAATAGACATGATATCAAACAGATGCTTTTCAGCAGAGTTTTTGAGGTATGAGCTGTAAAGGCACAGCCCTTTTCTAGAAAAGGGGGCGGGGAGCAGCAGCTCATTTTCATTTAAAGAGACATGCACGAAAACAGTGTGTTTCTGCTTCCACTCAAAATGGGCATTTTCAAATTGATATAATTAATGATATGTGGGGTATTTTGAGCTGAAATTTCAAAGACACATTCTGGGGATACCTGAGACTTATATTAAATCTTGTAAAAAGGGGCATAATATGTAACTTTAAATTTAGGGTAGGTGATTTTGGAGAGGCTAGCAATAGCAAGCTATCTTTGAAATCATAAGGTCCCACCCTCCCTGCAAATCACTCTCCAAAGCCACGCCCCCTCCAAAACACATGAACGTGCACGACAGGACCAGAGGTAACCAGCGAACGCAGGAGAGCCCCCCCCCCCCCCCCGGCGTCAGATTACCTCATGTCTTGTTCACTGGTGAGAAATCATTACAGTACAAAATGCACAATATTACAATAACAATTCCCTCCTTTCTAACTCAGTCTGCAATAGCGTAATGGACTGCGCTGATGACGTATCATGAACAGGATGCGCAGAGGTATGCAAATACATATGTTGGCAGGCACATAGCCTATCGTAGTCCTCAGATCGAGGGATATGATTGGACAACAATTTTATGGTCCTACGCCTTCCTCAGACGATATTAATATATATATAAACACATTCAGACCACTTAACTTAGTGATTGCTATTGGGATGTGAATATTTTAAACCAAATCACTCCATGCTTTGTATGATCGGCAAACTAAAAGTTTTAAATATACTTTTAAGATTTGAAGTGCGCGACAGTTTAACACGACATTTTCCCCAAGGGAATATAATATCAAAACCTCAAAAAGGTCCGCTGCCGTTATGTTGAATACTGTAAAGGTGTGTTATAAGCTTTCTTAAAGAACACAATTTCCAGAAATGTCTTACCACTGAGAACAGGCCATGAATCATTAAAACGATTCTGTATCTGAATGTGATTCACTGCAATGAGAAATGCACAATGCTGGCTGATCAGTTGCAGTCTTTGTCTTTGCGTGGGGTCCCAGAGGCCTCCGTGATTCAAATGCGCTACACAGAGCAGAACGGACCAATTAGATTTCTGCAAAAGAATGTGTGCGTGTGTGTGTGTCAATGAATGAAATCTGTTCCTTTCATAGGAACTCTTGAGGAGCTGAATTATTGCGGGATGAGTCTGAATGTAGGTGATGGTCTCCGAGGTACAAACTATAGGTCAGAATCACGCGAGGAGACAGAGATTGGACAATGGGGTGAATAGAAAGTATGTTTGCTGTCAAAACACTACTTTCTAATGAGGAGCCTGAAACCGTCTGCTATTTTTAAATTCGCACCAGGATGTGGAGCAAAATTTAGGGCAGAAATTTTTATTCACAGCCATATTTAAATAACTGCAGTAGATTTTTATTTACTTAACTTACTTTTATTTATTTTTTTAATTTAATTTAATTTAATTTACCATGAAGCTTTTTTGCTTTCAGATATTCCCAAGCCTTCATTTTTTAAAATAATTTTGTTGCTAATTTTGGAAACAGTGGTTCTCAAACTGTAATAGTGTCTAATATTAGAGTCCAATGCTTCATGTAGTGCATGGAGCAAGCTGGAAACAACTGTACTCAAGCTAATGTTGTCATTTTATTCTGGAAAGATTTCATTTCGAGGTGGATCCTTGCAGCTTTGTTCCTGCTTCTTTTCCTGGAACACTTGATGACTTCTTTTGCGGTTGTAAATGTTGGTTTGACGTACATAGATGGTTTGGCAGTATGGAGGGGGAAGAACATTCTTCCTATTGTTCTTACAAAATGCCCTCTTTTAAAGAGGATTAATCCAATATACAGCTAAAATCCTTTTATTATGCGATAACAACCGGCTGGATGTACATTATCCCTTACATAAGGCAGTATGGGATGGGAAACAATTACACAGAGAACTGTGTCTGTCCATGCCAGAAAGTACTTCATTATGGAAAACAGAGTTAATGTTCTTCTCAGACCCTCATTTTTGCTCACTTCTTTTTAAAATAAATAACACGTAATAAAGTGTGAAGTAAAAAAAGCAAACATGCTTTATATAAAGAAGCAAATGCTCCTCAAGGACACACTTTTCAATCTGTATTTAGTATACTTGAGATAAGAGCTAAGTATTTTTGGACAAACACAAATCATTTTCGTAATCAGTAAATTGAACTACGCATGGGTTTAGAGTTAGTTTTTTCCACGGATGGGAGTAAAGCTGTCCAGTGGGCATAGGCGGAGCGCGTGTAAGGCTGGGGAAGGCTTAGCTATTAAGCTTAGGCAGTGTTGCCAACTAAATTTCAGGGGAAGTTGCTAAAGGAAGATTGATTTGTTGCTAAAAGTTGCTAAATGACGTTGCGATGTCATTGCGCGGTGACGTCATTGCGTAATCACGACGCCCCCAAAATTGGGTCATGCATCAATCTCGCAAAAAACTTTTTTTTTTTTTTTTAAATATGGTATTTAGATGTGTTATACAATAATATATATGCATAATATAAATTAAAATATAAATAAACTAATTAAATACAACTTTGAATTATTTTTAACAATTACAATTTAAGTTTATTTTTATTAGCTAGTAAACTAGTAAAACTACTCATTCTGAACAATTATAGATTTAAGCAGTGTATTAGTAGTTCGTATGCTACACTCTAAGAAAAGTCTGTAAAAATAGGGCAAAATCTATATGAAGGAATTTTCCGTAATTATTATTCCACATTTTTTCTCTTTTTACCTGCATTTTAAATTAGGCATTGTATTTTGTGTTTTCGGGTTAGAACGGATAACGGATAATGTCCTGGAAAATTACTAAATTTTTCATTTTTCTAGATATTTTTCTTGAGCAGTGATCAACAATCGCAGGTACAAGCTACTAACAAGGTGTATCATAAATGAACAATTATTCAATTATTATTGTTATTATTAAATTAAACAATTGCTAATCGCAGCCAACTTAATTCATGCGAATTGTGTACTGCTAAGTATCTTTGGTTTCCTCTTTTTGTGTAACTTAAATGGTAAATTGTGCCTTTTTATAGTTTGAGTCACTTATCAAAAATTGCTAAAAGTAGCCAAATAAAATTTGAAAAAAGCTAAATTTGTTGCTAGGTGCTTTTGGAAGAAAAAAGTTGCTAGGGTAGTCTGAAAAGTTGCTAAATCTAGCAACAAAATTGCTAAGTTAGCAACACTGAGCTTAGGCTATTAAGATCTGCTTATGTCGCACCGGATTTCAAACTGCGTTTTTACAATGTTGAGCATTTGAACCAATCACACACAATTCTGTTGAGCTTAGGAATGCAATGGCCAATCAAAAGCATTCAGATAAGTCATCGTTCAAACTCATCAGTTTTGTTGAGTGCGCGCGCATTTGCTGACTGAATTCCCGACTCTTGCGAATTCTCTCTCATCATAAACAACAAAGCGCAGATGGACGTGCAATGTAAGTAAGACATTCATTTCACAGTGTAGACAGCTTCAGTGATTATAACGGGAGTTTTGTTTTTTTGAAAATGCTTAAATTCGCGATTGATTAATGTTAGTGATAATGTCACTTTCTATATGTTGTTTATTCACTGTTTGAATAACCGTGGAAAGGAAACGTTATATAATTATCCATTGTTAACGTTTTTATTCAGATCAAATTTGGGAGCACCTGTAATCACGTTAAATACAAATTCGGTCCCATTAAAAAAAATTTTAGCCTTCATGACACACATGTCTGGTTGTTGCCTAAAAAGATGGGTTTATGATGTTTAATACATTTGGCTGCTTTTAGCCTTACCCTGTAGTTGGTTCACCCTCCGCCTATGCCAGTGGGTTAAAAAACATAAATATATATAAGTGAAAAAGATGCATTTGCATCTAAGTGCACAATATGAATGTGGCCTGAGGAATGGATGCTGTTTAAGATTCTCTCCATCCAGCGAAAAATAAATAAATAAAAGTATTTCTAGCACTAAAATAGTGTTATCTGGCCAAAAATACGCTTTCCCCAAATTCAGCAGTTTCTTTGAAAACTAGAAAAATTCAATCCAAATCGTATGAAAATAATCAAAGATGGTAGGTGCTATTTCCACTGAACTTAGGTAATGAAGGTAATGAATTTAGCTAGAATATGCACAAATGTTGAATCAGATGTAGTTTATTAATGTGGTAGCATGTCCCAGCGGTGCTGGGCTTCTTCTTCTTCCGGGGTCAGGGTTTTACTGCTCAGCATGGCTCTGTTATTCCCCTCTGGAAGATGCTGTAACTCCACCATCTGCCAGCACTGACGCTCATAATTAATCATGTACTCTGACGGCATCTGTTTTAGAGGACTCTTAAAAGCATGTAATGGCCTAGACATTAGACACAGACTGAAAAATAGCTCATAATTAAATGAAGAAAACATTTCCACTCAATTAGTTGAGGTCCATACAACAAGACTAAAACAAGTTCATTTAAACAAATAAAGTTTTGTTGAATCACCTAAATAGATCCAATTAAGTTCCTGCTAGATAAGAGAAATTTAGTTAGAGTAAGTTAGATAATAACTATAGCATGTTAAAAAAGCTAAGGTCCACGTTTCTGCACAACGTTAATGACAAAAATAATAGAAGCTCTACTAAATCTCCATTAATACTGAAAAACAAAATAAAATTACACTTATTTTTAACACAATGCAAAGCGTGCTGAAAACTATAGATCCACTGCCCAGTTAGTTATGTAAAAAAATTCATGTAGTCTCAACACAAAATTATTAACTGAAACCCACAAATTTAAGTGGATTGAACAATAAAAAAAAATGATGTGACAAAATGTTCAACAAATGCTTTAGTGTTGCTTCAGCTCATTTTAACAAAGGTATTTAAACAAATTTTATTTTATTTTATTTTCCAATCCAAATGGGAGTATAGAATAAAATTTGAGAAAATGACTGTTATCTGAAGCTCTGGAATATAAAGTCATTTACATCAAAAATAGTATAAGCCACCAAAAGGAAATGATGACACATTAAAGTTTGATTTATTATTTGAATCAAACTAAAATGAGTATGTGAGCATTGGATCTACAGCAGGGATGGGCAACTTTGATAGTGACGAGGGCCAGCATTTTTTCTCTTTTATACCAAGGGGACAGATTACTAATCCACGTCCACACACCTTTTACACCGTATTACTCAATTTCCTTTTTATTGAAGAAAATTAAAATATAATGTAATTAGATTTTAAAGATTTATTAACTATAAAACTTGTGCAGTTATGCTAATTCAGAAGGAAAACTTCGTTGTGAGTGGACAGAAATATTACCCTGACTAGCTAATGTAAACATTTCAATTGCATTGTCTGTAAATTTGCAACAAACAAATATACAGAGGTCCTTTTTTTTAAAAGGACAGTTAAAAAGGGCTTACCCTAAAACCCTAATAAGAACATAGTCCAGTGCAAACATTTCTGTCATGCATTTGGCAAAAAGCTTTTGTTGACTATGAATTTTACCTTTGAAATTTGAGGCAAGTGCAACTCTGGCGTCCCCGTTGTTTGTATACGGCCCTCGGGCCTCCAGTTGCCCATCCCTGATCTACAGTATGTGTAAGTCCATGCATAAATGGGAGTGAGAAGGCTTTGCTTTTATCTATTGATGACACATTTCTGAGAGAGAGAAAAAAAAATCCTTTGAAATGTCAAATCTCGATATTAAAGTGTTCGCACTAGGCTACAATCTATCCCAGATTTTCTCTTCTGCCACCTGGGGCCTGCAAGCATTTTTTTTTTAATTTCACCTGACATTGTTGGTAAAGTTTGCAAAGCAAATATTCCCACAGAAACATCATATATTCACAGTCGTTCTTTGTGCGATGTTGTTGGCCACTTACCATCTTAAATCCCTCTGCCTCGATTCTGAAAATATGCCAGCTGTCCATCAATTTATGTCTTTTGCAATTATACACTCTCAGAATAAAAGGCACAAAAGCTATCACTGGGGCGGTGCCTTTTTAAAAGGTGCACATTTGTACTATTTAGGTACTAATATGTACATTTTATACTAATATGTACATTTTAGGTATACTAATATGTACATTTAATGTATTTTAGGGGTAAATAAGGTACCAATATGTACCTTTTGAAAAGGTACCGCCCCAGTGACAGCTTTTGTACCTTTTTTTTTATCTGAGAATGTAGCTAAGCTTTCAAGTATTCCATCATCAAGTATGACGTGTTCCCGGACCAATATAATTTCACTCAGATTGCAAGGGTACTCGATGGATAAACTGCAGGAACAGATCTTACTTCTCCAAATCACAGTCATTATGTTAAACGTGCATTTAATTCGATGTTTGATATAGTCTCCACTGTTAAAATGAAACAGACTTCCGTGAACAATAAAGATGTTACAAGATGTACCGGGATAAGCGATTGCTGGACTGAAACACTGTTGCTGTCTCATACTCACTGTCTGCGTCATCACTGCAGTGCATTTCACAAATGACCTTAGTTAAAGGACTTTTCTACAGTTATTATAATATAACACTGTTATATAACACCATATTCCTTCATTTATTGCTTTGTTCTGCGCATTGATAGACTGTTCTGTTGCTACAGTCTCTATGATGTTTGCATCTTTACACAGTAGATATGTGTAGGACCCCTTGTCAATTTTAATTTTTTCTCAAAAAGCTACATGATTTGAAGCATTATTCATGCCCATAGCACACACACACACATAAATATATATATATATAAATATTTTATGTGCATCTTGTAGCGTACTTAAACTCTTCTTCTGTAGCGTACTTAAAATCTGGTGACTGTGCAGGCCATGGGAGATGTTCAACTTCACTTTCATCTTCATCAAACCACTCTGTCACCAGTCTTGCTGTGTGTAATGGTGCATTATCATCCAGATGCACGCCACCACCTTCGGGGTACAATGTTTGAACCATTGGGTGCACATGGTCCTCCAGAATGGTTCGGTAGTCCTTGGCAGTGCCCATCTAGCACAAGTATCGGGCCTAGGGAATGCCATGATATTGCAGCCCAAACCATCACTGATCCACACCCATGCTTCACTCTGGGCATGCAACAGTCTGGGTGGTAAGATTTTTTGGGGCTTCTCCACACCGTAACTCTCTCGGATATGGGAAAGACAGTGAAGGTTGACTTATCAGAGAACAATACATGTTTCACATTGTCCACAGCCCAAGATTTCTGCTGCTGGCACCATTGAAACCGACGTTTGGCATTGGCGCGAGTGACCAAAGGTTTGGCTATAGCAGCCCGGCCATGTATATTAACCCTGTGGAGCTCCCGACGAACAGTTTTGGTGTAAACAGGAGAGTTGAGATGCACATTTAATTCTGCAGTGAGTTGGGCATCTGTGGTTTTATGTTTTTTGGATACAATCCGGGTTAGTACCCGGACATCCCTTTCAGACAGCTTCCTCTTGCGTCGACAGTTACTCCTGTTGGATGTGGTTCGTCCTTCATGGTGGTATGCTGACATTACCCTGGATACCGTGGCTCTTGATACACCACAAAGACTTGCTGTCCTGGTCACAGATGCGCCAGCTAGACGTGCACCAACAATATGTCCTCTTTTGAACTCTGATATGTCTCCCATTATGTTGTGTGCATTGCAATAGTTTATGTAAAACTGTGCTATTGCTCTGCTAATTCAACCTTCACACTCTGCTCTTACTGGTGGAATGTGCAATCAGTGAAGACTGGCCACCAGGCTGCACAAATATAGCCATGAAACACTTCCCACATATATTGGCCAGTGTTTCAGTTTCATTGTCAAAAACCCTGATATATATATTATATATATATATATATATACAGTATTATATATAATATATTAATAATATATGTATGTGTGTAGTATGTAGAGGATGTAGGGATGGATGGATGGATGTACACGGTGACAAAATTACCGTGAATGTAATGGTAAAAGACTGTTAAAAAGGATACAGTAAAAAACTGTAAATGGTTAACGGTAAATTCCCATACTATATACAGTGAAAAACTGTAATAAATATTTCATGTAATTTTACAGTAGAATACCATTTTTGGAAGTGAAAGAGACCATATAATTTACAGTGAATAACCGTAAAATTGACATTCCCAGAATTCCCTGCGTTACATTTCAATTTGATATTTTTTTGTTGAAATAACTATGTTTCAATCAGTTTTGTATATTAGGGTTGTGTTACACCTAATGTTGTTAAATGACTGTTTATTGCATTATTTCAGTTTCATGTGTGTTACCTTGATGGTGTTTAGTGTTTGTGTGAATTACACTGTGCACCTTCTATTTATGTTATTATTAAAAGCTGCTTGTGATGGGCTTTGGGTCATCATGTGACTTTCTCATCACCACATTTAGTGGTTATCAGTGTATTACAAAGCTACAAAACAGATTTCAGTACTTCAGTGGGTTGGTATATTAACATTATATCAGTTAATGAATTTACGGTATTTAACTGTAAATTTAAGGTATAACCGTAAAACCTAAAATGTTGCTACGTATTTTTTACGGTAAATTCCGGCAAAAAAACACAGCTGCCCGTGTTTTACTGTAATTTTTTTTTAAATTGTATATTAATCTATATATTTCTATCGTATTATATATATATGGATGGAGGGAGGGAGGGAGGCGAGGGATGTAAATATGATGAGAGAAATAAAGAAATTTTAGAAAATGTATTGTGACGAGTGGGGCGGGGCCGAGAGCCGTGGGAACAGAGAGAGGCCGGTGGAGTAAATGCTAATGCGCGAACCTGCACCACTCACCGGTCTCGAGTCTCACGGAGGAGCTCCGGAAGGATAAAAGGGAGGAGTGATGACAGTGTCGGACGAGAGAGGACCAGGCATGGAATTTATTTTGTGTTTTGTGTGCGGCAGTCGTCTGCGAGGGGCTGCCGCTTTAATTTAATTTTGTGTTTGTTTATTTGATTAAAGTTTTGTTTCAATGTTCGCCGGTTCCCGCCTCCTTCTTCCCGATCTACAAACTACGTTACAGTATTTTATTTTGCAAAGATGCTTTAAATTGATCAAAAGTGATGATAAAGACATTTATAATGTTCTTTTATCATTATTTAATACACTTATTTTGATGAGTTGACTAACATACTAGAGCACACCTGATTATCAATTGAACTGTTTATTGTGTTATTTGACTATTTAAAGTGAATATACATACACAAATTGCAACTTCATCCTTATAAATGTGTAAATGCATGACATTCCAAGTTTCAATGGAAAATACATTAAACTACATTTTAGGTTACCTTAAAAGCTTGCCAGTACATTCAGCGGTAACTTAATTGAAGTTATTTAAATATTGCAAAAATGAATGTCCTAATAGTCTAGTATTACCAGTATGCAAGGCTCATTCACTCATAAACTGAACTAGTCCATACTGAAATGATCAGGTGCTGTAGGAAGTCATTAGTAGGATGGTAACACAACAGATTTCATCATTTCTGTGTTTCTGTTTGACTCGTCCAGCTCTCAGCACTCATTATTTACTGCTCTCCCACCATCAGCCCGTCAATGCAGTCATTTGATTTGGCTGTGAATCTGTGTTCTTCTCACTTTCTTGTTTCTCTGTTCTGTCGGGCAGTGACTCATTTACTGTAGAGTTATCAGCAGATAGTAGACGCACACTATTGAGCAAAAGCCTTCTGACGCACACATTCAGATAGAGGATCCTTTATCCAGAGACCTGAGCGACACTCACCAGTAGCCACAATAAATATCCCTTTTCACAGGAAAAGTAATTCACTGGTAAAATACTTGCAGGGCTGTGTTTATGAACAATGGGCTTGTTTCAAAACCATACTGCCATCTGTCACGAAACGGATGATCATATGCTTTTGAGGATGTGCGTAGTGCTTAGATTTCATATCGCTGGAAGACCTTGGGGCGCGATCATGTTTTTTTCAATCTTTTAAAGTGCTATCTCAAAGATTAAAAAGAGAGAGAGAGATGATGAATTGGTGCCAGAGAAGAATTCATAAGTGTCATTAGGTATCGTCTGGGTCTGTGTGTGATCAAAGGTTTGTCCTCCAGATGTGGGCGACATCCAGGAAAGCTAGAAAATAACACCTTTTTTTCAAAATGCCATACAGTGGAGCTTCTATTAGCAGACGCATGCGTGCAGTTTGGTTTTCATCCTGAATTCTTTGTGATCTTTATTCTCTTTTAGAGAGGTATACTGAGGCAAGCTTCACTGCTACTATCAGTTAGGCCACACTTTATTTTAAGGTCCAATTCTGGCTTTTATCAAACCATTTACTATGACTTTTGCCTCAATAAACTCCTAATTTGCTGTTTATTAATAGTTAATAAGGTAGTTGTTAAGTTTAGGTATTGGGTAGGACTAGTGATGTAGAATATGGTCATACAGAATATGTGCCTCATAAGCAGGGGCACCTTAATAGATAACCAGAGACCCCTGGGCTGCAGCATTACAGTAGCTTACCCATTAGGCAAAGGTAGGCTTACATTCAAGCTACCCGTAACATTTGTAGTGAAAAGTACTTTAAAAGCGTCTGGAACGCAATAAAGTATATTAAAGCTGTTTTTAAAGCATTTGCTGCATGGGTAAAAAAAACAATAGGCTAATAAATAAATAATCACATATATACATCATAAATGTAAGGTATTTTCAGACAGGCACATAAAAATCGAAAGCAGCCATACACTTAGGACAAGGTTTTACATATATGCCATTATAATTTGGGTTTTATTTTTGAATTGTAGGAAAAAAAAATCGGGGCCTGTTTTAGGCTTTTCCTTATGTTTATATTAGACATCATCAATTATGGTGATGAAAAAATGACTCGTCATTTCCTCATTGGATGTGCCTTTAGAGAGAAAAGCACGGATTACACTAATGCTTATCGAATGAGCTTTATGCCAGTAGGTTACCCTACGAGGAAATTTGTTTTAGTGGACCAGAAGTCACAGTGCAACAGAATGACAGTGACAAGATAGGACATATATAATAAAAAGAATAATATAAAAATATGCAAAATAGACAATGTACAAAATAGCAAAAAACAATATATAATATAGACAATTTTGTATGTACAGGTATATGTGCAAATTTGTAAATAAGTATGTGTGTTAAATAAATGTATGATAGTGTTGTGTGTTCCAAGTTTTATTGTCAAGTGTTCATGAGATGGATGCCTGAGGGAAGAAACTGTTCCTGTTTCTGGCCGTTCTGGTGCTCAGAGCTCTGTAGCCTCGACCAGATGGCAACAGTTCAAAGAGGGAGTGTGCTGGATGTGAGGGGTACAGAGTGATTCTGCCAGCCCTTTTGCTCACTCGGGATGAGTACAGGTTCTTGGAGAGAAGGGAGGGTTGTACCAATGATGCGCTCAGCAGTCCGGACTACCCTCTGAAATCTTCTGAGGTCAGATTTGGTAGCTGAGCTGAACCAGACAGATATAGAAGTGCAGAGGACTGTAATGAATCAGCTCATGACAGGAAATATGAACAATTAACCATAACTAATTATGATTAACTATTAATATTTTAGATCCACTGTAGAAATTTAGCTGACCACTCAGGGTCAACTGTCTAGTCAATTCTAAGAACGTTAATTTCCTGGTAAGGGAAATAACTTCCTTACTGTACAATTCTACAAAGAGCTTGTAGCATAAATATTGCATAATAAGGGACTCCGGTTAGGAGCAAACAATGAACACGTCAAGTGTGATAAAAGTAAGGTTTTTATTAACTACATAAACACTTAAAACTAGTCTAACATACTACATAAACACAAAATGGTCTAACATCCTACATAAACACATATAAACTGGTCTAAACATAACAGACCACACACACACACACAAACACGTTGGTATAGAAGGGTTAAAGCTTAACTCAGTGCAGAAAGAGACATAAGGAATGAAATTTTTGGAACCATTTGCATATTCAGCAGATCTAAGCCGTCAGGGATACGTCAGGTTCTGATTTCAAACACACCTTGTAAAAAGGTGTAAATGATACTTAATTTATCAATTAATAAGACTAAGTTTGAAACTTGCGAGTCTCGGCGGTCTGAAAGAGATTCCTGATGCAATCTTAATGTTTCCAGTTGATCTTTGCTGAATTTGGTTCGATGAAAAGAACCAGTTTGAGTCAGGGTCACTTGATGAATGGAAAGGACTAGACCGAAGAAAAGGCCTGGCACAGATGCATTGGTATCCTGAAGCGTTTTTCTCACACCTTCATCTTTGCTTCTGACCGAACCAACGACTGGGGCGGGTCCCTGGAGCCGGACCTTTAAGGTCGGAGAAGATCCCCGCCTTTCAAGATGGGCCTGTCCAATGAGCAAAATGGAATTTCCGAGAGGGAGGTGGCAATTGCTGGAGGGTTTACGACCCTTTGTTCTCTAAGCATGGTAATTTGCAAATGGACTTAAATCGAAATTACTAACGATTCTCAGGGCCCTAATATATATTGCCTATGTACCAACATATAATATACACGCTTGTTTCGATAATAAGAAGGCAAATTCATAGATACTAAAAAAGGTAAGATTACATATAGTGAAAGGATGACAGAAATGGGTTCCCTCACAAGCATACTTAAAATAGTCTAAGAATATAAAAGACCAAAATACACGATGACAATAATATACACAATGACCTGAAGGATACACTGTTCATTCAAAGAAAGGTTTTCCTATGACTTAATTAGAGAACAGTCCATCCTGTGGATTTTCCTTTATGGGGACAAAGAGTGGGTTATCCTACTCACATTCCTGGGGGGTCATAAAACCAGTGATATCATGATTAGTTGTCATGGTGACCAGAGGGCCTGGTGTTCAGCAGAAATCCTGGCATCCAGTTTATTGAGTGAGGGGGACTGTGACGATTTGTTAATCTAAAGAATAATTGATTTGTTAAATCCAATTAAAATTAGTGTGTCAGATTGGTCGAGACGCTATAGGACGGATTCAATGATGGCGGAGTAAAACTGTTTCAGCAGCTCTTGAGGCAGTTTGAACTTCCTCAGCTGGCGAAGGAAACACAACCTCTGCTGGGCCTTTGTAACACATGGACTCAATGTGATTTGTCCCCACTTCAGGTCCCTGCTAGATTGTGGTGCCCAGGGTAAACTGAAATGAACCACTGCAGTCACAGTGAGTCCATGATGCGGAGTGGGGGAGAGAGCAGGGGGGTTAATCATGAAGTAACTATCATCCCACGTTTGAGCGTGTGAGATCAAGGTTGTTAAGACTGCACAGAAACAGCTCTTTAACCACCCCTCCTGTCTGTAAGCAAGATCACACCATCCTGATGAGGAAGTTCTGCCAACTCAGGGAGCTTGACAGAGGGGTCTTTAGAAGTGCAGTCATTTGTGTAGAGGGAGCAGAGTGAGAGCTGAGTTAATTTGGACAGGATGAGGTTTGGGATGATAGTGTTAAAGGACGAGCTGAAGTCCACAAACAGGATCCTAACATAAGTCCCTGGTCTGTCTAGATGTTGCAGGATGTAGTGCAGTCCCATGTTGACTTCATCCACAGACCTGTTTGCTCAGTAGGCAAGCTGCAGGGGGTCCAGTAAGGGTCCAGTGATGTCCTTCAGATAAGTCTTTCAAATGATTTCATGGCCACAGACATTAGAGCCGCAGGTCTGTAGTCATTAAGTCCAATAATTTTGGGTTTATTTGGAACGGGGATGATGGTGAAGCATTTGAAGCATGAAGGGACTTCACACAACTCCAGAGATCTACTGAAGATCTGTGAAAATATGGGGGTCAGCTGGTCAGCACAGGTTTTCAGACAAGCTGGTGTCACACTGTCTGGGCCTGGTGCTTTTCTTCTCTTGTTTTCTGAAGACTGAACACTAATCTTCACTGACAGGGAGTGCTGGAGGGGGTTGCCGTAAATGTGAATGGTTGTTTTTTCAAACCTGCAATAGAACTCATTCAGATCGTCTGCCTGTTGTTGATTCTCCACAGTGCTGGGGCATGGTTTCTTGTAATTGGTGATACCTTTCAGACCTGTGCACACTGAAGCAGGGTCACTGGAAGAGAATTGGTTACTTCGCTTTCCAGAATAATTACTCTTTGCCACTCTGATCTCCTTTTCAGTGTGTATGGGGCTGTTTATACAAGACATTATCCCCCTTCCTGTGAGCATTTTCTTTGGCCTGATGGAGCTGTCTGAGTTTTTGCAGTGAACCATGGTTTGTCGTAGTTGTAAGTTATATGAGTCCTGGTAGGAATGCACATATATTCACAGAAACTGATATAATATGTTACAGTCTCTGTGAGCTCATCCAGATAAGTGGCAGCAGCTTCAAAAACGCTCCAATCAGTGAAGTCGAAGCAGGCTTGTAAATCCCACTCTGCTTCATTAGTCCATCTTTTTACAGTCCTAAATACAGGTTTAGCTGATTTCAGTTTATTCTTGTAGGTCGGTATAAGATGAACTAAACAATGATCAGAGAGCCCCAAAACTGCCCATGGAACAGAGTGATATGCAATCTTTATCATGGTATAACAGTGATCCAATATATTACTGTCTCTGGTGGGACATGCAACATGGCTGTCTGTATTTTGGCAGTTCACGGGAGAGATTTGCTTTATTAATGTCCCCGAGAATGATTAAAACAGAGTTTGGGTGTTGTTGCTCTGTCTCTGTGATCTGATCATCTAGTTGTTGTAAAGCCGAGCTCACATGCGCTTGCGGCGAGATGTAAACACTCACAAGAATGAACGAGCAAAATTCCCGCAGCGAGTAGAAAGGCTTACAGCTGATGAAGAGCGCTTCTAGATCGGGACAGGGAGGTTAATGAAAGAGTTCTAGTTTCGATTTGAATTATTTCGTTTTAAAGTAGCTTTCTATATATTTTTATCATGCCCGTGAGTCAATTCGCTGAGTTTAGGTTCATCATTGTGACCCTTTACAGTTTAGAATGTATTACTCTTACCTTAATGAGCAAAAATTACTGCATAGCCTATTTTAAGTTGTTTCCACTGAAAAAATGCACGTGACGCACTGGTGACCAATGGTCCTGCAGAGCGCGCTTCAGCTTCCACTCTCCGTTCAAACGATTAGATATAATCTAACAGCGCCATTATCTAGGTTAACATTTTTAAACTAACTGGTGATAAGCTTGTGAACTGTTGTAGATCTATATATTTTATTTAGGCAAAGTCGTATGATTTGGAAGGTAAAATTGATCAAATATAGGCTATGATTCAATTCCTGTTTTCAGAACAAAATTTAACGAACAAAAAATTCTACAAACGTTTTTCAAAATTTACTTTATAAAAAAGCGAAACCAAATATAATCACTTTTCCATTACATATAAAACTGAACTATTTTAATAGCTGAAACAGTAGTATAAGCTTTTTTTGGGAAAAGGGCAAAAAGACAGGCTAGGGCCTATATTTGAGACCCGTGCAGGGCTTTAATCCACTTCATCCACTGTTTTGTTCTCATCTGTGAGCATGGTCTTGATATATGTATTTGACCATTTTGTTGAGTTTAAAACGTGTGACACATTCGTCCGGCTCTCACTGATAATTTGGTCCCCCCCTACAACATGAAAGAAAGCCATTATAACATGTACATACACGTTTTAAAGTGTAATAATTGTTCACAATATTACTGTATTTATGTTCACATAAATGAAGCCTTGCAGCATAAGAGACTGCTTTCAAAAACATTAATAAATTAAGTTACCAACCCCAAATTGTCGTCATTAGTGTGAAATACTAACTCAAATATTTTATGTAAATATATGCATTTTCCAATTTAGACAAATAATAAAATAAAATAAACAAATAGAAAAATCCCAGACACTGAGATACATCTGAATTGCACTCTATAATACTAGTAATGTGGGTGGCATGGTGGCTCAGTGGGTAGCGTTGTCGCCTCACAGCCATGTCTCTGGTTGAAGTCCTGTTTAAGTTTTAGGCCTTGTGTGGACTTTGCATGTTTCCCTATGCCTGCGGGGGTGGTTTTCCTCCAGGTGCTCTGGTTTCCCCTAAACATACAACATAGCTGAATTGGAGACACTAAATTGTCCGTAGATGAATGAATTATATTAATTATATTTTCTATTAATTCAATTTTATAATTAATTTAAGGCATTTCATAATAACAATAAGATTTCACAGTGAATGATTCATCTATGCCCTATGGGTTATGACTATAAATTAAGATGTTTGAAATGTACATCTTAAACAGTAAAAGCACCAGACACAACATACCACTAGTTGCCTTCTGATTCAATTAGGGGACTTTCAGTTCCAACTCCCTCTTTTTTTGCTACACACATAATTAATTACTCAAATCATGAGGCTTTTCGAGGAAAAGTGAGCTATAACTTTTCTAAGTGATCAGAGTACCATTTTTCACCCTGATAGATTGTTCAACAGGAGAAAATTCCCATAGGCTTTCACTGATGAAGGGTTTCAAGGCATGTCTAAAATGTCAGAGTGTGGATGCTTTTCAATTGAAGTTGTAAGCAATCATATAGCGACCGCTCAGAACACACTAGCAACCAAACAGCAAGTCCCTGTTAACCAAAACACCCTACCATTCTGGATGCAAACTTTGCATGAGCGAGCATATACACTCTTAAATAAAAAAAGGGTTTTCTTATTGATTCCCTACCCAGGCTCATTAGAAATACATATGCCTGTACCTACATTTCTGCAAAACTCAAAAAAACTTACCTATACATGTACAAATCGCTGCAGATTCCAGTTGAAATGAGCACTAGAGGCAGTAAAACGGACAACTTTTATTCCTTTTCGCACAAAGTATGATTTACACAGCCAGGGTTTTGATTAAAAAAACCTCACTTTCGCACAATTCATTGCACAATAATATGTTATAACTTTAAAGCAATTTTAACTAGTGCTGTCAAACGATTAATCGCATTAATCACATCCAAAATAAAAGTTTTTGTTTACATGATATATGTATGTGTGCTGTGTATATTTATTATGTACATATAAATACACACACATGCATGTATACATTTCAGAAAAATCGGTTTCGTGTTATATATGAATATATTTATTTTATAGATAAATTATGTATATATACATGCATGCATATATTTTGAAAATATTTACATGTATCTATTTACATGTAATAAATATTACAGGTAAATATTTCAAATATATGCAGGCATTTATATATACATATAAAATATACACAGTACACACACATATATTATGCAAAGAAAAACTTTTATTTTGTATGCGATTATTCGCGATTAATCGTTTGACAGCACTATTTTAACATAATGATGAGATTGAAACGATACGTTTGAAGCATTCGTTTCACATATACAGCTTCATAGTAGCGTTTTCTAACCCCAGTAGATGTTTTGTCGGTAGCTCACTTGATATGACGTTGCATGTGAGTGAAGCGCTCCGGTACTAATCCATAAACTATGGTTCAACAAACAGCTAAACCACATAGGCCTGTAAGGAAGTTAAATAGCCACTCTCCGCGAATGGTTTCTATATTATTTTTGCCTTCTTTACACTACCGCAATGGTTTCTGCCCCCCTCAGTAAAGCACTCCTGGCCCTTGAATCATCCAGACCTTTCCCTGCTATTGGCTAGTTTGCCGAGCCGCTTACAAAAATGCAGCAGTATGCACCAAACCACCAATAAAGCGCTGCAATACATGTCTGTACCATGTAACAAAAAACGTGGCCACGGTCACTTTGAACGCGCATTTTAATCACTACTCCACTGGACTTCTCTTTGAAATGCTTTGAATGTGCCGAAGCTAGCTAATGTAATATCGGAGTTGCAGAACCTTTGCACAACCCATATTTTCAATGAACGTGGGTTTGTAATTCAAAGAAAACCATTTTTGGTTCTCAAAGACATTCAGTGACATTTCTTAAAGGGATTTTTTTTTTTCTATTGTGAAAACGTTGAATCATCGAAGCACCTTTCTCCACTTTATGTACCTTTTGTGCAATGAAATGTTTCCATGGATGTTCTTCATGGAACCATCAAAAACCTTCATTTTTAAGATATTCTTCCTAGTTTAAACATTATCTGTTTCATTTCACACAGGTTAAAGATGCCCAACCCACCAACCCAGTGACTCCAAGAAAAGCCTACAACATTCCCACTGAATCTCTCATCCACAATGAACACTTCAGAGGCAACCCTGTCCCTTTGGGCCATCCATGCCAACTCCAGTCCCGTTTCATACCTCCTCAATACCACCGAGACCCTATCCCACGGCAAGCCCAAAGCATGCGAGCAGCTCAACATCGCCACCGAGGTGTTCCTCATCCTCGGCATCGTCAGTCTGCTGGAGAACATCCTGGTCATCTGCGCCATAGTGAAAAACAAAAACCTCCACTCGCCCATGTACTTCTTCGTCTGCAGCCTGGCCGTGGCTGACATGCTGGTGAGTGTCTCCAACGCTTGGGAGACCATCGTCATCTACTTACTCACCAACCGCCAGCTGGTGGTGGAGGACCATTTCATCAGACAGATGGACAACGTTTTTGACTCTATGATCTGCATCTCTGTGGTGGCATCCATGTGTAGTCTTCTAGCTATAGCCGTTGATCGATACGTCACGATTTTTTACGCTTTAAGATATCACAACATCATGACGGTGCGCCGGGCCTCGCTCATCATCGGTGGGATTTGGACCTTTTGCACAGGCTGTGGAATTGTCTTCATAATCTATTCTGACAACACGTCTGTCATTGTGTGCTTGGTTTCAATGTTCTTCATCATGCTCGTGCTCATGGCCTCCCTCTACAGCCACATGTTCATGCTGGCACGTTCTCACGTCAAACGCATCGCCGCCCTGCCAGGCTACAACTCAATCCACCAGAGAGCCAGCATGAAGGCGGCCATCACCCTGACCATCCTTCTGGGGATCTTCATCGTCTGCTGGGCTCCGTTCTTTCTCCACCTCATCCTTATGATCTCCTGTCCCAGAAACCTCTACTGCATGTGCTTCATGTCGCACTTCAACATGTACCTCATCCTCATCATGTGCAATTCAGTCATCGACCCTCTCATTTACGCTTTCAGGAGTCAGGAGATGAGGAAAACGCTGAAGGAAATCATCTGCTGCTACAGCCTGAGGAACGTCTTTGGAATGTCCAAGTAGTTTCAACCCCCCCCAAAAAACTAAAAAAAACGAGAGATGGATTATCATTTCACAAGAATTTAAGAAGTCTGAGAAAATGTCCCAACCCTGCCTTGATCTAGATGGAAAATGTGATTTTCTCAAACTTGCAAAAAGCTGGACAATTAATCAAGAGCTCTTCAATGCACAAGGATGCAAAATAGAATGCCTAATGAATTGATTGTTGATAATATATGTAGATATTGTTGGATAATTAAGGAGGCCTTAGAACTATGGAACAATATAATCCTCAACAGACAATGTGATTTAATATCACAGTCTCCAGGGACACGCAGAAGCCGTCGATCAAAGCCTGTGGGAAAAACAAGTGCAATCATTTATCAAATTAACCATGCAAAACACAGCCTGATGTATTGTTGTATAGGTAAGTTGAAACTGTAATAATGCATGCAATTTACATTGCTGAATGCACTACGTGGTTGGCATTGAAACTGAGAAAGTATGAGCCACTCTATTGAATCCCAAGATGAAATTCAATGCAGGCAGTCTTCAGTTTTTAAAAACATGGCACAATATATACACACATTACAAGACAGAACATGAAGTACACATATAAGAAAATGGAGAAAAATGGGTTTACTGTCATGCTGTTAGTAAAATGTCTACTTAGGGTTTCAAGGCCTATCATGTCACTACCCATTTTCTACAGTCTTCAGGAGTTTTGTAATAGATGGAATTGAAATGTTCCACATATGCCTGTATAATAATGTGTGTGTATTTATGTAGCTGCAAAAGCAAAATAAAAAAATAGACTTATATATTGATACAAAAAAGCATAACAGAAAAAGTAAGTTCTATACTCTGCAATTAAAATGCAAAATAAATCATCATTAGTATTGCCGAATTGTCATCACAATTAAAGCATTTGTGGATATGCTGGCAATTTATATATTATTATGGTAAGCACGAATGTTTACTTGAAGTTCGGGGTCTGCAGTTATTCTATGTATTTACCACTGACCCTTTAAATGTAATAACATTCATTTCTATGGCTTTAAAAAAAAAAATTTCATAGATGTGTATTGGCTGCTTACTGTCTACAGCCACTGAAAAAGTACATCTGTACAGATGGAGGTAAAAGCAAGTGTTTTTTGGTTGTGTTTTTGCATTCAATCAGTGCCATTCAAGTTAAAGACTAACAAATGACCAGAAATAAAACGAGGTCTAAATTACATACATTTCCATTGATTAATCAATGTGTAATTGCCACAAACCACATTCATCTAGAGTGCATGCACCGGTTTTTTAACCTGGTGGTGGGGTGGGGGAGGGGGTATTTTTAATAATAAATTCATTCACTTTCAGAAATAAAGGTACAAAAGCTGTCACTGGGGTGGTGCCTTTTTAAAAGGTACTAATATGCATGCTTTAGGGGTAAATAAGGTACAAAGGTGTGTACCTTTTTAAAGGGTTAATGTGTCAGTGACAGCAATTAATGAAACTACAAAAATGTCAAATGTAACTTAAATTCCAAACCATATGGAACCATAACTCATCTTAACAAAATGTGGCAACTTCCCTTATCCAACTAATATAGCAGAAATATAGAAATGTTTGCTTGGAGGATAAAATTATGATAATAAAAATCGTTCCCTGAAGGAGGAAACAGAGACGTCACATCGAAACAGATGAATTGGGGATCTCTCCAGAGAGACCAATCTATTTTGAGTGTAAACTAAACGAGCCAATGCACATTGGCATGCGATAATTGCATCCAGGACAGGGAATCATCGAGTGAGGGCCTGGCGCCAGACGCTCCACCAAGTCTGGCTGCCGAGGGTGATGGAGGAGCTTGACAGGATCTACAGTTTGGGCACTCTGGAGCAGTTTAGCAAGCCGACACTAAGCCGGGGCCTCTAGGTGCTTCTACCTGTTTGAGGTGAGAACACAGGAGGATACCGGCTCCACACGAAGGCTATAGAATCTAGCGAATGTGTTGGGGATGGCCAGTGTTCCCTCGGTCAGGGAGTAAAACAGCTGGCAGTGAGAGGTTTCTGGAGAGGTGATATCTCCAAATTGGAATGGAGTCTCCACTCTCCGGAGAGTGCAGCTCGTGACAGCTCATCGACTGCACGGTTGAGCACACAGAGGCTTCCTTGCAGAGCATCGCTCATTCAACGAACACCGACGCTTCTCGGAAGAGCAGAACGATCACAAACGCTCGGCTCCAAAGCAAAAAGCTCAGTATGCGTTGCACCTGCTGCCTATTTATACTCGTGCTGCGATGAGCCGCAGCTGGATGCAATTATCGCATGCCAAAGTGCATTGGCTCGTTTAGTTTACACTCGAAGCAGATTGGTCTCTCTGGCGAGATCCCCAATTTGTTGGCATTGACATGACGTCGAAAGTGAGCGACTGAAAGGGAACTACATTTACTGTATGAATGTTTACTGTATGAATGTTTACTGTATGAATGTTTTGAACTAGTGGTTTAAAGAAAACTGTTTAATAGGCTTTTGACTCAGAACATTAAGTTATATCCTATTAAGATATAACCCTTGTGACAACTAGCCCTGTTTTCCTTCAGAAACTCTTATCCAACAGCCTACAAAATGTACATTGTATTTCATATGCGAGGCTGTTCATGCTATGTACATTCTATGAAATGTGTTATATATAACTTACAGTTGGATTCCTGTAGTATTCTAGTTGATTCTTGTCTTGTATTCACTTCTGATGAAGTCAGAATTTAAAAGTTTAAGTATTTAGTCTCTGGTATTGCTTGGACTGTGTAAATATGCTCAGTTTGGCTGTTCGTCAGCTTGATTTTTCCCTCTTCACTTTGGTTCAAAGAGGTTCAGATCGTTTCAGTTCAAATCACTGTCTAGTCTCTGAAGTATAACGTCAATGTCATCCCTACCTAAACAGGCTCATGATGGTAATCATAGAATGTGCCTTCACTGTGTTTTGCGCTGTCAAAATGACCTGGAGGTTGTCGGATCTGTCCCCTCGGTCTCGCTGTGGTACATTAACTACTCAGGTCTGCTGGCTCTCCATGAAGAATCAATGACAATCTATCTCTGAACCCCTCACTGTTTCACTGAAAACAGCTTGAAATTTGCTCTGGAGTGGTTTCACGTCCACAGACAATTATTAGACAGCGTCACTCACCACAGAAAAATGAATATTAAAAAAAGACATGTTTTTCATTTTTGTATTGGGTGTAACAGCTGGTAAGTCATTTTTATTTGAGTGAACAGCAGTATTGCTCCTCACACTGTGATAAATGCTCTTTGCATCTGTGTTTTTCTGTGTAATATCTCATTTTCATGTATTTGGTTGCATGTATAATTAAAATATAAGAATGAAGCTAATTCTTGAGTCCGTTTTTCATTGTTTTACGTGGCTCTAAGTGTAACCTTTTAATGTTTCAATTAACAAAATGGATATATTTTACACGCTTATATTAAAAAAGTAGAAAAAAAAGAAATTATTTTTACCATTAATAGCAAAGGTTTTAATGTGTCATGTTGTATATTGTTAAAATTCCCGTTTGGCTGGGAGAGATTGAATTTTGGCATGCATTATCTCACTTTGGCTTTGGCTCTAGTTCACTACGAAACAATTTTTCATATCTTATTTTTAGGACCGATTGACCACACTGATATTTTGAAAATTATGAAATTGGATATTTTTGTCCAGACATTAATATTCTGTATTGCCTTTAATTTTTTAAAAAGCAAAGTTCACCCCAAAAATGAAAATTGTCATCATTCACTCAAGTTTTTCCTAACATATTTGCATTTCTTTCTTCTGTTGAACACAAAAGAAGATATTTTGAAGAATGTTGGTAACCAGACAGTTGACGGTAGCCATTGACTTCCATAGTATGGAAAAAACATGGCAACTGTGTGGTTACCAACATTCTTCAAAATATCATCTTTTGTACTCAACAGAATAAATAAACTCATACAGGTTTGGAACGACGTAAGGGTGAATAATTGATTACATCATTTTCATTTTTGAGTAAACTGTCCCTTTAAATGCCATGCATAAAATTCCGAAAGACTTCTACCTGAGAGATATCACTGAAATGACTGAAGTGAAATATTTATATTCTTTGAGATCAGCTTATATCATTAATCATTTCAAATGAATGTTCTTCTTGTCCATGAAGCATCAGCTGATATAAATTACTGTAAACCATGAAAGGACTTTGTAAAAAAAATTGTCAGTCCTTACGTCCAATCTTGTTAGCTCATCAGTCACACTTTAGTTTAGAGACCAATTCTCACTATTAACTATGACTTTTGTCTCACATAACTCCATAATTTTGCTGTTATTATGTTCTTAAGTAGTTTTAAGTTCTGTATTGGGTAGGATTAGGATGGTAAATTGGTCTGCAGATAACTGTGCTTCTATAAGTATAATAAACATCCAATATTGTTAATATCAGCATCTAATCGACAACTAATTCATTAATAGTGAGAATTGGTCCCCATACTAAAGTGGTACCAAAAATACATTATGTGCTTTATAAGTACTAATAAACAGCCAATGTGCTAGTAGTAATATGCATGCTTATAAGCAACTAGTTAATAGTGAGAATTGGTCCTTAAAATAAAGTGTTACCATCCTTTGAGATCAATTTCTATATCATTATTAATTTGATGAGCTTATGTGGCTCTTCTCGCTGATGCATCAGCTGACATAAATCACTGTAAACCATGAAAACATTAGTCAGTCCTTTTAAATTGTCATATTCAAAAACAATTGAATGTTTATTTTTTTTTTTAAATAAACATCCTTGGTTAAAATCTTAATGGGGTCAGAGCTCACCAATCATATCTTCAGTGCATGAATATGATTTTGCCAGAGGATATTCAAATCATTATGATATGATCATTACCTATCTTCATTACTCGTAAAATACATTTTATAGAAAGGTCTCTCCTGGTTATTCCATTAATGGGGTGCACAGACTCATGCTGGTACAGTAATAAAGCCATGAAATGAATTAAATAATCATTTGCCATTTCGGAGATGACATGATAATAAGAAGAAAGAGCCTTTCATGATAAAAGAGGCAGTGCAAAGTGGAGCCAGAGGACTTTGACAATCACTCAGTCTAGAGAAAGAAAAAAAAACTGGATTGCGTCGATGTCGGTGCAGTTTTTTTTTTTTTTAAACAAATTTACAACCATTCGATGTTCTGCTTCAGAAACACTTCTATTGGCTTTTCCCTTCCAACTCAACTTTCGAGAATTCAACGGTCTGGTAAACTTGATGCAATTGCAGCTGCTTCTCTTAATAGAGTAGAATCTAATTTAAGTCTCTAATGAAATTGTGTATTGCAGTCAATATGTCTTTCTTCTTGAGGTCCCTGCTGAGCACGACTACACCAATGTCTATCACAATCAATTCATGTCTTCTAAATACACTTTTGAGCTTTTTCTATAGATAAAGCAAGATCTTTTCGACTGCTTAATAAGAAGGTGATTACATTTCCCAGAAATGCTGCTTCGCTCTGTATCTGGGCTTCAGATGAACGCTCTCCTGGGAAGACATCATGTGAGTTATGTCAACGTAATAGAAAGAGTAAACATTCCCCTTTCATTGGCGGCAGCAGCAGCCGTCTCTGTGAGTGTTCTTTCCCTGTGGACTCTTCCTTTGATGTTTCTTACCGCGTTCGAGCCTTCATCATTTCTGCACGTCGTTCCTGCTTCAGGGCACGAGGTACACAAAGCACTATTTGAAAGCTCTGCAGTGACCTTCAGTGTGAAGCGATGATAACAGCCTGAAGCATGTGACCCTTCATCACACATTGCCACAAGTAATGTCAGGATCATTTGTGTGGGAAGAATCCTACCTTGATCTAATAACGCAGAAATGTGTGTATAAACCACCAGTGTTTAATGTAATAATGTTAATGTGTCCATATTTGCAGGGTATGAGGTATCTGCATTAATAACATTTAATGTACAGTTAATATTTAATGTATGTACTCCAAAATGCATGAAATAAGCATTGAATATTAAAAAATGTACAGTAGCCTTCCCATCCCATTTAGTGTATAGGCCGTCAACCAGGGCCGTCAAACTGAGCCCACTTTTTAGTTTTTAGGTTTTGTTTTGTTTAGTTTACTTGCACAGTATAAAATTTGCACAATAAAAAACAAAAATGCAATCTATATACAATGCAGGGAGAGGCAGACAACCTATAAAGGCTTGTGTAAAGCATACACCTAAAAAATATTTATTGAAAAAAGGGAGCTAAATTGACTAAAATATCAAATTAATAACAGTACTGTATATATCAAGAACCAAAGATAACATGCATCACAAAACAAAGACTGTAAGACATGAAATCTAAAAAAAAAATCACATTATAAAGAAGGGGGGGGGGATAAAATATTCCATAATATCCCTAAATATTATAGAGTATTGAGAAACTTTGGAAGAGTTTTGATGAGTTAAATGACAGTGAACCTGTGAATTTAATATAAAATTGGTACAGTAGTAAAAATGTCAATGAACATTTTATAACTTATAATAAGGCATGTCACCGGTTCACCTGAAAGTGTAAATTCTGTACCAATTTACTCTGCTATGTGCAGAAAATCTTCTCATGTCATTTACAGCAAAACTATGTGCTGTATAATTGGCAGTAAAGAATTGTATTTATTTATTGTTTACAATTATACTATTTTCAAGAGAAACGTAATATGTGGGAGACCAACATGTTTCAGAGCAACAGAGTTCATTTTCCTACTTTAAATTGTGTACAATTAGTATATTTCATGTGCTCCCTTTTCTTTTACTCTAATGTTAGTTATGAAAGCATATTACATATATTTTGAACTTCATCAGCCCTCAAAGTGCATATGTTGTGTATAACTGTGAACAGAAGAATAATGATTCAGAAGTAGTCTACATTTTGTAAAATGTACCATCCTATTGTGGAAAAAATTAATAGGTCTAGAAACATGTTCAGCTGGGTCACATTATGCCTCTATCTACAAAAGAATGAGCTCAGCCCCTAATTGAGTCTAGTAACGCCTCTGTCAGCAAAAACACTTTGGAGCACCTACACAGATTATACTGCATGAGGGAATACATTGATTTGTATTGGGGATGTTTTTATAAAGACACAGATGAAAATGCAAAGATCCCCTTGTGAAAAAGAATGTACACATTAGCATAATTAAAATGGAAATAATATACTTTAAAAAGAATATACTTAAGTGTGAACTGAATAATGTTTTGGGCACTTACGTGTATCCAATTAAATGAGAATGTAATATAGTCTAAATTTATAAAGAATACAATTAGCTTAACTTCAGAGTGATTTTTTACCCACCTAACTAGGACCTAAGTCCATCTTTGTGTACATTTTCATAATTACTTATATTGTCTTTGAAATATGGTTAAAGTGTCCTGCTGAATGTACTGACAAGCATTTAAGATAAACTAACATATACTTTAATGTCATTTCTATTAAAACTTTGTAATTACACATTTGTAATGAAGTGGCAATTTAGTACATTTATATAATAACTTCAAATGTAATATCAAACTTCACACTACAGTTAAAATGCATGACAAAATGCACTTTAAATCTTTTAATTTGGCATTATTAGAACATTTCTAATAATGACATATGACATTAGAAGTGTATTTCAGTGTGTTCAGTGTCATGAAAGTGAACTCTCTTTAAGTGCACTTTTTTATCATTATTCTATATTTTTGAGATTTGAAGTATACTACAAGTGCACATTCAATACAATTAAGTGCACTTCTTTTTCAAAAGTGTTAGCAAAATTGATGTTTCAGTATGCAACCAAAAGAAACTTATGCTGAAACTTATGATGACATAGCTATCGTTTAACCAATGGCAACTATTCAGAAATATAACTCGCTGTATTTCAAACTGATTTAGCAATCTCTACATTCAGATATTCCTATTCATGAAACGCTCCACCAGAGCTTGCTCTAATGCGCAAGTGCCTGTAGATTTAGTGTACTTTTGTACTTTATACAATGTATGTTTTTTTGACCCTTTAACATCTTGCAGAAACTGTCCACTTTAGGAATTCAAAAGTGCATCTTTTATTTCATGCAAAATCTCTGTCTTCTGCAATAAAAACTAAAGAAGAAAATCCCTTCCTCTGACACTTACTAGTCTCCTACACAGCGTAGAAACAAAACTCAAGAAGTGGTTTGCACACTGAAAGCTTATAAGATGTGGTGGGCTGGAGAAATGAAAAGAAAAAAGCATAAATGGCTGTTCAAAGACTCTAATGCATGAAGGACTAAAATGAATCCAGTCAGCTGTCGTCCACTAGACACACGCTGTACAAAACACACCAGGGTTAAATAGAGAGTAAGGGAAAACAAGGTCTAAATGGAAGGTTGGTTATTGTCATAGGCTCACTGTGTAATAAATGGACCTCTCTGTCTGAGATAAAAATTAGTGACATGTTTAGAAAGGCTGATTTTCAGAAGTCTGCAGCCCTTAAGAAAGAGGCAGTGTGTAGAGCCGCCACACATGGTCTCAGTTGCCCATGGCGACAATTATCACTGCTTCAAAGAGTCGACAGTGGAGTTACGTGCGTCCTGATGTTTGCGGGGTTGTTTCACTGCAGAGCAGCATTAATGCTGAGATTTCATGAGGTGCCTGAGCACTAACTCATTAATGCCTGCTAAACAGAAGGGGAAACACATTCTTAGGACACAACAAAAACAGATCTTTCCTACACAAAAGCACCGCAGGAAACATTCGCCGCACTGCTGCAGCCGCAATATGAAAACCTACAAATCATATGGTTGCCATAGCTTCTAAAAACGTTCACTGATAAGATGTACTAAAAACGTTGTGTGTCGTGACTGTGTACAGGAGACCGGGGTCATCTCTAATATATGTTTTTATTCTGAACTCAAAGATTACCTTATCTCCCTGCCATTTTTGGAATATGTGCAGCAGAAATAAGTGTACCATTAAAGACTGTAAAGACCCCCTGTGGTGAAAATCAACCTTTTAATGTTGTTTACATATCTTGTCTGGTGTTTTTTATATGCTTCAAGACAAATCACAAATCAAAACACAATTGACCAGTCACAAAGAGCTTGATTGACAGGCGATCTGACCAATCATAATGCCGAATCTGCCATCTTGCCCGACAAACAAATCAGAGAGGAGAGTAACCTTAACTTGAAAAATATTGTGTTGACGTCTTTCAACAGTTGAAATAAAATACGTTCTGATGTTCATTCATGTTCAATTCATGCTTTAAGTAAATATGAAAAGACGATCGGTTCATGTGTGCCGCTTGAACTGAGGCAATACAGTGATCTGTCACGACACATTAAAGAGGCACCTAACAGTATTTGCTGTTCGAATTTCTTAAAAAACGACAACATTTGAAAGCTGAGACCTTGTTTCATTCCAGAAGTAACCTGCTCTGTCTTGTCTGTCGGTGTGTTGTCAGTTTCCTCTTTGCTCCACGTTGTATTTTTTACTGCGTGAGAACATGGTGTGTAATGTGAGAGCAGCATGGCTTGTCTGACATAGAAACAGTAACTAAGGAGGGCAGGTTTTTGCAAATGGTCAATTTACCAGTTGCAAGAACCCGCCCCCCTTAGTTACAGTCGCTATGACCAACAAGACATGCCGCTCTCAAGTCATGTTCTCACGCCAACAGACAAGACAGAGAAGGTTTCTGGTCTTAGCTTTCAAAGTTTGTCTTTTTTTTATTTTATAAATTTTAAGAAGACGTCAATGCACAATTTTTCAAGTCCACCAAAGTTAATCTGTCTGATTTGTTTGTCGGTAAGATTGCCTATCAAGAGTTTTCTCCTTAAAACTGTGGTAAAGGGATGCCAGATCTGCAAAACAAAACCAGTCCAATTGTTATTCAAAACTAGCCAGAATCATGATTTTTTTTCTGTGGGTTTCCCCTCTGGCAAAATAGCGTTCAAGGGGCAGGGGGAAGATCACTTTAACCAGCGGATTAAAAAAAACAACCCATGGCAACACGGCAAATAGCTAGTCCTATTTGAAGTTATCCTAACAGGAGTAGAAGGGCAGTTTTTTAAGCATAATTCATAAATTATATATTCATAAAAAATGAGATATTTGAAAGCACTTAAGCAAGGCGATTCTTCAATAGTAACTTGTGCCGTAACCTACGAGTCACTAGGTGTCATCATCGTACAGTCTGCATACGTGTGCCCAAGTTAATTAGACCCATGTCGCACAGTGTGATTTGTAATGATTTTATTAGTTTGCTGAAATCGCACAGTCTGTAGAAGGCTTTACAGATACCTCCAAGTTATTGGTGTTAATCCGGTACCTGGTGCTAATTTCCTTATTTATATGACAAACCAAATTTAACTGTCAGCATTCCTCCAATTTTCACTCTAAGGTGACTGAAACCCTCAAAAGGAGGGATAGCTTTCGTTCCGCACTGCAAGAGAAGCTGGTCATTCCAAATCTGTGATTTTATTGAATATTGTAGCTTTACAATGACACTCATTCATTCAAGTCCCCCAAAAAGGCTGGTCATCCACGTAAGTGTCACAGCTTGCCTACTGTTGCGGAAACGAGGAGACGAAGGAGTGTGGAAACCAAGAGGATTAACATCAACAGTTTTTATTCATCCAAATACCAAGGAGTACACACGTAGACAGAGGGGTTGACGAACAATTCCGGACGCTGGACATGAAAACACACAGGGCTTAAATTAAGGGACTAATCAGGGAATTAACAAGGTAATTAATGGGACACAGCTGAAAATAATGGAACTCAAATGGGAACAGGAAAATCAAATATGAGCATAATCATAAACATGGAACACGTGGGGGAGGAAAACACAACACGATACATGGAACAGAGTCTGACATTACTCCCCCCCCCGGAAGGCGCGTCCTCGCACCACCCAACATCCAAGGGGGCCTGTTCGGGGCGCCATGGCAGATCAGACAGTTCAGGGGGCCATGTCGGATCAGACAGTTCAGGAGGTCATGGCGGATCAGACCGTTCGGGAGGCCATGGTGGAGCAGACAGTCCAGGAGGCCATGGCAGAGCAGCCTCCGAGGCCGCTGCCCCAGCCCCCTCCCTCTACGGCTGGAGCCCTATAACCCCACCCCAAAAAATATTTGGGGACGATTACAGGCTCTGAGGCCCTCTGTGCGTCAGACATAGGATGCCCCTCCGTGGTGACGAGGGGTTGACATAGCCCTCCGGGGCAAAACACAGGAACAGAGCCTCCTGGGCTAAACCAGGACTGGAGCCCTCTCTGGGCTTTACTCTGGGACTGGAGCCCTCACTGGGCTAAACTCGGGGACAGAAGCCCTCACTGGGCTAAATTCGGGGACAGGAGCTCTCACTAGAGCGAGCTCTGGGGCTGGAGCTGACACAGGAACGAGCTCTGGGGCTGCCGACACTGGAGCGAGCACGAGGGGGCGCTCTCTGACGAGGAAGAGGACCCTTAGTCATCCATTTCTCCTCTTCCTCCTCTTCTGATTACGGGTGAACTGGGCAGCCGGCGGGCTTGACTTCATAGTGGCGGAAACGAGGCGACGAAGGAGCGCGGAAACCAAGTGGATTAACATCAACAGTTTTTATTCATCCAAATACCAAGGAGTACACACGTAGACAGAGGGGTTGACGATTCCCGATTGAACAATTCCAGACGCTAGACATGGAAACACACAGGGCTTAAATTAAGGGACTAATCAAGGAATTAACAAGGAAATTATTGGGACAGCACACTGCTGAACTAAGAACTCAAATGTAAAGGAACGGGAAAAAGCAAATATAGGCATAATCATAAACCTGGGGAACGGGGGGGAGGAAAACACAACACAAGACATGGAACAGAGTCTGACAGTAAGGCAAGGCAAGGCAAGTTTATTTAAGTTTATTTACAGGATAATGCAAAGACTCTCAATGAGGAATCGGTTCAACACTGCAGCTGGAATTGCTTACCAGTTCAGCGAGGACAGGGTAAAGATCTGTCTCGACATGTTTAAGAGAAGCCAGACTAAAAGCCCACTCTGCTGTGGCCAAGCCTCTCATCAGCCTAAGCTTACCTTTGCTGAGGAGCATGTTGTATGGACAGAGGTGTAAGGTCAAAAATTATCAAAGACTTCTGCTTTCCTGTCCCAAACCTATCTTCAGTAACAAAAGAGTCATTTGTCATTCCTGAAGACACAGATGTGCTGATAGTGATCAAGGCCTGCAGGCCAACATGTGTATACACCGGGAGTCTGCTAATTGTCACACCTTTTGCCCAGTGGGTGAAGTTATAATCTGCTGATTGGTCAGTTTGAATGTCTCACATTTGGTTTTTAGTCACATGGTCAAGGAAGGGATAAAAGAGGACTGTAACTGTTGCTCTGGCCCTTTCCTTTGCTGCCTTTTTCCCTTTGCTACCTTTTTTGCTTTGCTCTTTCCTTTGCTGCCTCTCTCTTCTTGGGGCTCTTCTCTCTCTCTCTCTCTCTCTCAGGTAATATTTTACATACATGCTGGGTACAATTAATTGTTCATGTTTTACCATCCTTTATCTATTTTGTAACCAATTCAAGTGTAACCATAACAAAATATTGTTATTAAACCATTTCAATTATTAATTATGTGCTAACTAGTCTTGATTCAAGGTTAATATTAAAGTGCTACCTATTGCAATACAATAGTCACACAATAGCAACGCTCTCCCACATATAGCTATTCTAACTGCGCTTATTTCCGTCGTTGGTATAAGTGGCAGTGGGTGGTAATAGACTAGAAATGTACAGTTTTATACCATCGTGCTGATAACGTTTCTTTAGTCATTCGGCAATCCTACAGCCTGAACCACCGTAGGGAAACCATCCTTAGAGCTTGGTGACGAAACCTGGGATCCCTTGCAGTGAGTTTTCTGAGATTTACTTCATCAGAATGAGGATTTTTTTTCACAGTTAATCTTGTGAATGGTTTAAAGCTGGCCTTCTGACCATGGAGTGGGTAAGTATGTTTTCATTCTCCATTTTGCATGGTATAGAAATTAGAAGGTTGTAATTGGCTTCAATTGTCCCATTACTGTACACTTCGAGAAGATTCAGACTCATCTCATCAGGGATGGAAGGGAAAATATCTGACAGTGATGTATTGTTTGCTTTATGGAGCAAAAAGGTTAAACCTAACTTGAGCAAATTCAGAATACAAGATCTCAATTCAGATGAGAGAATGCTTACATGGTGGAACATACTTGGTAAACATGAAAAGAAATCAAAACAAGGTGAAATAATTGAGGCTTTAAACTACATGCGTTGTATAAGGCTAAGTGAGTTAACAATGTGTCTAACTTTAAGTATAGATGCTAAATGTGAAGAACTGCATTCTAAAAATACAGAGGCACAAAAGTCAGAAGCTAAGATTCAAGATCTTCAATTGCAGCTATAACTTACTAGCTGAGCAGTTAATCCTAACTGAGAAATGTAAAAATCACAAGGACATCATTGCAGATCTCAAGACTAAGCTTAAGGCACAAGAGTCCATGTCTCCCAAAACGCTTAACAGCGATGGGGCTAAAAAGCATGTTCACTTCTTAGAGTAAATGACTTGCTGTGATGATTCTGGAATGATTTGTTCAGAGGAAGCATGTGCCACTGCTCAAAAAAGTGTGCCGATTTCAGTTCTTAAGGTGATGCAGCACCGTAATAGCACAGAGTCGTGGACCAGAACGCATGGTGTGAAGGAAGCATTAGAGAGTCATGAAAATCCTCAAACTTCAGGAGAACACAGCAAACAACCCTGTGGCAAAGATAGCAGGTTTTGTCGTTCCTGTCAAAAAATAGGCCATACAGAGGAAACATGCTGGTCCCTGGGTAGAGGTAGACCTCCACCTTATTTTCAGAAAGATAGGAAACCACTTTCTAAAGGCAGATATCAATGCTCATTTGCAGGTAAAACTCTTAGTGAGCTAACTGCATTGTTCATGCAAGGCCTCCAGCTATTGACTTCACTTGCTACTGGGTTAGCAGCTTAATAGCAATGAGTTCAATATGTAAACATCCCATTCCAGTTATCCTGTTTGTATTTTAAAATGTGTAATTGTGCTAAACACATTGTGCGCATAGAACACCACACTGTATAGTTGTTTGTGCTACTACATGTACACATAGACTATTTGGGTTTATTCTTTAAAAAAAAAAACACATGACTGCTTTACTGTAAGTGTGTGAAACACTTAGGTTAAAGGTTGTAGATGCTACATGCATACTAGACCATGTGTCTTGTGTAAAATTGGAATAACTGTAATACTGGAATTGCATAGCGATTTCAAGTTGCATGTGTGTCTATGTTGAATTTGTTTGTCTCCTGAGTGGTACACTCTGCTATTTTCCATATAGCTGCAGTTAAGCCATGTACAGGAGCATAGAATTGCCATGTGGCCACAGTGTGATTCACAATTGTCTTATCAATGAAAATGCTTTCCTCACAACAGGATTCAGCTCTGAACTTTGCACTTTATCATGCTCCTTAACAAAAAACATTGGTATGGAAGCATTTTGAGCCAGATCACACCTCATACTCACATTCTCAGGCTGGCTCCCTGTTACAACAGGGCCAAATTTGCATCACAATTGTAAAACTTGCTTGCCTTTGTTTGGAGCATGATTACACTGACACATAGCCACAGCTAAATGCAGACACATATACTACCATTTGATCTTCACACACAGAGTCAAATCTACATCTGTCCGATACTGCCTCATATAATGTTAAGTCTGTACATCTTGACTGTATTATAATTGTGAATTTCATCCAATTATTGTTTGCTTTGTTTTCTTTGGGTTTACCTAATTACTTGGCTATCGTCTCACCAAGTTTCAAATGTAAATTAGTATTTCTCACTTTTACCTAAGTACAAACATTTTCATTGATATATCATGTAACTAATTTGATTTGTTTATTTGTATGTTGTCCATTTCAGTTGAAACAAAGATTGTTTTTGGACAATTGAATCTCTTTATTTGGTTACACTGAATATTTTGCTTATACTCTTATTGATGAAGGGGGGTGTTAAAACCAGCAATTGTTGATTTTATTATAATGCAATTTATTTGAATGTTTCCAAAAACAGTGTAAGAGCTTTTCAGATAATCTTTTGTTTTCACCTTGACATCTTTTTAAGTACATCGATTTAAGGGCTTTTTGCCAGAGACAAATTCAATCTGACCACATCAAACCTCTGACCAATGACAAATGCCATGTATACTTTTGCTGTTTGTTGTGCCATATGCTCTTTTGAAATCACAGGATTCCCGCTGCATAAGTTCACATCCTGTGTCCTGCCTCAGAAAGAGGGACAAGCGGATTCTACCATGTTCAGTACCTGTTCTTGTGGAGGTGTGAAGTATTCAATGGGCGTTTTGCATATCTATGAAGGGTGCAACACCATTCGATGAAGATCTGAAACAAGGCTGAAAGATCTCACACAAGGCTGAAAGGAGAACAAAGGCTGACCAGCTGCAACTGCAACAAGTCTGGACCAGAAGACTGAAGATGACATCTGCACAGTACAGAAAGCATGTTTTTATGGACTGTGTCACCTTTTGCCTCTTAAGGTGTGGCCAACGGTGCCAAGGGGCGACTCTGTAAGGTCAAAAATTATCAAAGACTTCTGCTTTCCTGTCCCAAACCTATCTTCGGTAGCAAAAGGGGCATTTGGAATTCCTGAAGGCACAGAGGTCCTGATAGTGATTAAGGCCTGTAGGCCAAGATGTGTATACATTGGGGGCCTACTAATTGTGACACCTTTACAGTGGGTGAAGTTGTAATTTGCTGATTGGTCAGTTTGAATGTCTCATATTTGTTTTTTTAGTCACATGGTCAAGGAAGGGATAAAAGAGGACTGTAACTGTTGCTCTGTCTCTTTCCTTGGCTGGCTCTTTCCTTGGCTGGCTCTTTCCTTTGCTGTCTCTTTCCTTTGCTACCTCTTTGCTTTGCTCTTTCCTTTGCTGCCTCTCTCTTCTTGGGGCTCTTCTCTCTCTCTCTCTCTCTCTTCTCTCTCTCATGTAATATGTTACATACATCTGGTACAATAATTGTTCATGGTTTTACCATCCTTTATCTATTTTGTAACCAATTCAAGTGTAACCATAACAAAATATTGTTATTAAACCATTTCAATTATTAATTATGTGCTAACTAGTCTTGATTCAAGGTTCATCTTAAAGTGTTACCTATTGCAATACAATATAGTCACGTAGTAGCAACGCTCTCCCACATATTTAGCTATTCTAACTGCGCTTATTTCCGTCGTTGTATAAGTGGCAGTGGGTGGTAATAGACTAGAAATGTACAGTTTTATATCATCGTGCTGATAACGTTTCTTTAGTCATTCGGCAATCCTACAGCTTGAACCACCGTAGGGAAACCATCCTTACAGAGGAGAACTTGTCCAAAGTTCACTTCAGTTCCTTTATGCCAAGAACATTGAAATAATGAAATGTCCAGGCCAGAGTCCTGATCTAAACTGACTGAAAATCTCTGGAAAAACTTTGGCAACAAAGGTATGGCTAATAAAGCCACTACAGTCACTAAACTGTGGAAGAGACTGGAAGAAGAGTAGACCAAGATCACACCAGCGCAGTGTGAGAGACTAGTGATGTCCTGCAGCCACAGATGTGCGGAAGTTTCAACTCCGGGCCCCTACACTCCTTACTTCACCTTTTGAAACGTAACTCTAACTCTCCAAAAGTTAGATTAGCATCAAGGACTGGAATAACCATTTATAAATTATAAATAAGTTAATTAATATTAATGATTGTTATTTTTTGTTATTGAAAAAAATCTTACAAAATCTTTGAATGAGTTTTCATATTTACTATGTTAATGAGGATTTACTGTAGAATTTCCCACAGTCAGCCAATTTTCCTACATAGCTGTGCAAGTGTCTTGTCTCTGGTCTCACTCAGTCATTACTCACATAATACAATTCATATCAATATTTAATATCCATGTAAAATCATGATCAATATTGTTGGCATCAATCCAAGAATAGCCTTCAACAAGTTCCTTTATTCAGATGTGCTTATTACCCCATTAAAAGTCTCAGAAGTCATACAGTTTATATTTCATAACTAAGTTTTAAAGGGTTAGTTCACCCAAAAATGAAAATTCTGTCATTATTCCTCACCTTCATGTCATTGCAAACCTATGAGATCTTCGTTCAGCTTCAGAACACAAATTAAGATATTTTTGATGAATTCGGAGAGATTTTTTGTTCTGTTTTCTTTGCACACAAAAAGTATTCTCGTAGCTTCATAAAATTACATTTGAACCACTGATGTCACATGGATTATTTTAACAATGTCCTTGCTACGTTTCTGAGCCTTGACCGTGGTAGTATGCTTGCTGTCTATGGGAGGGTCTGAGAGCTCTCGGAATTCATCCAAAATATCTTAATTTGTGTTCCGAAGATGAACGAAGCTCTCAAAGGTTTGGAATGACATGAGGGTGAGAATTTTCATTTTTGGGTGAACTATCCCTTTAATAGTGGCCCCAGACCTCAAATCTAAGCTAAAATGCATCGCTAAGCATCTCTTTCGAGTTCCCATTTCAATGGTTTTATCAATTGTATGAGATTAGTAGATTTTAATCGAATCATTGAAAACACTGAAAACTCATAACAAAGTCAAATCTTACATCATAACGTAACCAATAAATATTTTAGAGCAGAGCTTAATTTAAAAAACGAAATTCACTAGAATTCCCAAGACAAACCAAGGCCTGGAAAACGCCATATAAAAATTCCTTGATATTTAAGTTTTCAGTGAGCAAGGAAACTTTGAAATCAGCAATAAAATGAGCATACAGATAGATACTGTCAGGATCATGGACTATCTGTGTCATGTTTTGCCCCTGTTTCTGTTCCCTTATTTGGTCATGTTCCTGTCCTCGTTTTGTTGATTAGTCATCCCATACACCTGTGTTTCCCCAATCATCCCCTGTATTTAAGTCCTAGTCAGTGCAGTCTGTCTCTGTTGGTTCTACTCGTTACGTTGATGTGTTTCCTGCTGTCTCCAGTGTTTATGTACCCTGTGTTCCATGGATTAGAGACGGTTTCGTTTATTCCTTGTCTCCATCGTTCCTCGCCATCACAGATTGTGACCGATACAGATAGAAAAAAAAAGTACTGTGTATATACTAAATACATTTGGTATAGAATATTTATTGTTATATATATTTTCACTCAGAAATTGCTAGTACATTTCACTCAGAAATGCTAGTAAAAATTGCTAGGAGAGTGTGGAATCACTAGTTTGTTTGTATGTGTGATTGACCAATTTAATGTGTTACAGTTATGTTTATGTAGGAATGGGAAATCACATTATATTGATTGATTATAATCAGAAGTGTTTGACTCTAGTTGGACGCTCCTCAACCCACGTGAAGTGCTGAGTATGCAGACTGTTGTTGACTCAGGGCCTGTGATGGCATTATCCACTCTCATGTGCATCTTGTGTTAATTAGCACCTGGCTGCCTTTTATGTGCTGACGACGGCAGCGATTATGGAGAATTACATCTAAACTCGCATGAAAGCATTATAAAGCATTAGCTGTATAAACATACTTAGAGGCAAAGGGAAGCACAGTAGACAAAATGAGGAAAATGTTTGACAAATAAGATTCTTATTTTAATTAAAAATATTCATATTAGTTATCAGTCAAGACAAATATTGTTTTACATATGCCACTCTGAAGGAATCAGGCTTGAAAATGAATTACTGTAAGATTTAGAGTTATTTTCTCTAAATCTAAATAAAGTATTTTCTAAGCACAAACTTTAAAGATGACTTTGAAGAAAGTACATATGGCCATAATGTTAGAACAAAAATATAATTCTTATTTATATGTTCTCATTTTTATGTGGTGCTCAGTGTACAGTACATAATTCCTCTTAATGAGAGCTCATGACCCTTAAGCCTTTTCTTGTAAATTGATTAACATTTACATTTATTTTTTAAGTGAGCAAATGCAAAGCGAGCAAACAAAGATCGGATTTATTTTTTGAATGCTTTCATTTTAATTTTCTTTGGTATAAAAACAGAAATGATAAATGATTCACATAATTCGAATGATTATCTGAACAGTCAAGAAGAACAAAAGTTTCACTTGTAGATTAACAAAAGTAACAGTTCAAATCAATGTGGTTTATAGGAACACTTACTGGAAGCTGCAATATGTTTGAGAGATACATTAAATATTCATCGCAATGCGCATTCGCTGCACTGTAAATAGTGGTAACTTGTAACTGTTATCCTAAAAAGCAATTTTTTCCCCCAGATCTTCCCTTTAAATTGAGTTTTCTGGTGTAACCTAGTATATTTAGGTTGCTTCATTAATGTTGAATAATATTTCTGGTTTGAATAAAATCAATTAAATTAGATGTTACAACATGAAGCACATATTTAGGTTACTATTTTTTTTCAGCGAATAGTACTCTTCTGTTATTGCATCATGTAAGGAACTATAACAATGTCCTTCAGGAACTGAGCTCTAATTGCCTGGTTTTAATTCTGCTGCTCTGTGGAGCAACATTTAGTCTATAAACTACCAACTGCTGCATCCAATAAATCAACAGTGTGAGCAAATGGCTGTGGAAAGTAATTACAGTATCTCGCAGAAGTGCTTCACTTCAGCTGGAACTGATCTGAACACAATCGCATATTGCTTTACTGGTATGGGAATTTAATTTGAAAAGAAAATAAATAAATAAACAAATAAATAAAAAAATAGCCACACAGCCAAAAAAATTATAATAATCGTCCAACTAAAATGAGATTCTGTTCTGAACAAAAAACAATTTTATTTTACAGAGATCAGACCCTGAGGGTATGGGACATACTGTATTAAATTGGACATAAATAAAAACAAGACTTTTTATTGTAACATGTACCGTTCATGGGAATACACAGACAGAAATCATGGGTTGTGAAATTAATGTGACCTTGAAGGAATAGTTCTCAAGTTGTTCCAAACCTGTGTGAGTTTGTTTCTTCTGTTGAACATGAAAGGAGATATTTTGAAGAATGTTGGTAACAGCAGCCATTGACTTGCGTAATATTTTCCATACTATGGAAGTTGAACAGAAGAAATAAACTCAGTAAATGATAACAACATTTTTGGGTTGACTACCTCTCTAACCCTAAAACAGGCAAGAGTGGAAAAATAATCATGTAATTGTAATGTAATGTAATAAACAATAATCATAATGTAATGCAATGGATTACATTACTGACTACAATGTTCATCATGTAATCTGTAATCAGAAATGGACTTCAGTTTGTAAGTAATCAACTCAGGTTTCAGGACAGTCATATCACTCTGACCATGACACCCAAATGACCACACACCAGCTTATTCTCACAACTGAAATGCACTTTCAAAGTTAGCACAAGGCTAAAACAGCCATATTCATTAGCTTCAACTCAAAGCCTTTTCATTTGGTGTGCAAACATCCATAATCCAGAAACACCAGCTCAAAATGACTTTTCAGTTTAATTTATAGGAATACTATACGAAAAATCCATCATACCAAGTTGTCTGAATACCATAGAGCTCATCCCAGACTGACTTGCAACAACAACTAGAAGCCTACAGCGATACGAAAATAACTGAGCCAGGATTGCCTTGTAAATAAGGACATGCCAGCGCAGCTGGGTACACTCTGAAGGGGTCACCCCACTGCTGCACAGAGTAAACACTCTGACCAAACGCAGCAAAGCACGATAAACAGAATTCATTTACAGAACAGAATTCAATTCAACGCTAAAAAAGTCTTACGAGGGCAGTTATGATTTCAGAGCAGATAAACATGCAGTCATTTACTCCTCCACTGTCATTATGCCTGACTGAAAACCAGGACGGAAATTGGAAAAGACCACATTTGTACCTAACTGTTTATTACACTTCATAGGTGGAAGAGCTTTAGAAATGTATTACACGCTGCATTGAGTGAACAGACACAAAAAACAAAAAGCCATTCGATGTTCTCGCTGCAATCTAAAAGTACAGAAATTGTGTGCAATATTGTGATAACTAGTGGAGACTTCATCAAAAATCCTCTTCGTCAGTATTTCTGAAGATTAAGCCATAGATATCGATAGTTCTCCCAAAAATGGGTTACAAATAGGCACAAATATAGGTTTACACTGTGAAAAAAACTAAATATCTTCCAGTTTATGGGACCCTTTTTAGTCACAAATACTTGCAGTGTTTGAAACTACATAAAAACCCATGTTAGACCAACAGAATGATTTTTAAAAAAAATAATAATAAAAACATTGCGGTCTATATACAACCTTAAGAAAACTAAATCTTGTATATCTTTGATTTGTAAGGATTTTATGCCTTCAGACAGAAACAAAGCTTGTATAGCTCACTTTATACACTTTTAGGTGTTCTTTTGATCATATAAGGGTTTTGAAAACCCTTCATACCATTATCATCAAAAGCTGCATTTAATGACTCTGAAAATATCATGTGATGTAAACTAAGTTGTAATTTTCTCAACTAACATTTTTTCATGTAGTTTATTAACTGCAATTATTTTTTTTTTTTTTTTTTTTTTTTTTTTTTTTTAGTTTTTTTTTTTTTTTTTTTTTTAGAGTTTTTCTCTGATTTCAGAAGAAAAATAAATATATGTTTTTCAAACATTAATGAATTCTGTTCTGTAGTGAAAATTTGTTGTTGTGTATAATGAAGCATAATAAGTGAAATATTGAAGTCGAAAATTCGTACGAGACTATAAATGGCGAAGAATGATAGATCAATTATTGTCAGTAATTTAAAGGGATCATATGATGCGATTTCAATTTTTCTCTTTGGAGTGTTATAAGCTCTAGGTGCATAAAGAAGATCTGTAAATTTTTCAAAGACTAAAGTCTCAAATCCAAAGGAGATATTCTTTATAAAAGTTAGTAGGAGCAGACGAACAGGCTTACCTAAAACGGCTGAGTCATATCTAACACGCGCCGCGACAGTCGTTCAGCCAAGCACTAGTTGGGAAGATTGCAATAACGTCACCAAAGTTCACCCAAGAAAGAAGCTTAACTTTATTCTCAGCTGTGATTGTTGTTGTCCGACACCGCCCGGTTGGAAGGCGCGTGTGTTGCGTTGGGCTAGAGCTGATCTGTGCTGGTCGCTGAGGAAATACTTCAACTTCACGCTGTCGATCACCAGAATTTTTTATTTTTTGTTTTATTTGGCTTTCACTGTGGACGAAGCGGAGTCAAGCCCGGGGTCAGGCATCAAAATATCGTGTAAGGACGTAAACTTACGTCACATGCTTGAGGTATTTGGCCAATCACAATGCACTGGATAGATGGCTAATCAGAGCACACCTCGCTTTTTCAGACCTATGAGCTTTGTAAAAATCTACGCGTTTCAGAAAGGCGGGGCATAGAGGAGAAACAATAATGTACAGTATGTGGAAAATAATGTGTTTTCTGAACCTTAAACCGCATAAACACATTTCATTACACCAAATACACAAAATAATGTTATTTTTAGCAACCCCTTTAAAATGTTATCTATAGTGTAATGATATTGGCTGAATAAGCCTTTTGATTTAGTGAACAGTCGAAATTCAATGATGTTGTGTAGTGATGTGAATGTAATGGTTTCCAGAAACTCATTTTTACAGTCTAAACTACATCAAGAGCAATGATTATTATGTTACTTTTAATAATACTGTTTGATTTAATACGCACAGCTCTGCTCCCATTTCACAAAGATTCCAACTTACAATAAATCAGTTTGTAAAAATGGAAATAGCAAATGAAGCAATTTGTATGCAAAATTATAAATGTGTTGGCACTGAAATTATTATGTTAAACACATTTTCACAACCATTACTTCATTCTACCATTTTAAATATTTTTTAAATATTTTTATAATATATATCTTTCAGCTGCTAGAACATTTTTGCCTCTTCCTTTGGCCAACCATTACAAATATTGTTAAAGACGCATAGCATTTTTATTCTATTTTATTTATGTAATCATTATATAATTGGTTTTGCGCAACTTAGATGTGTGCCCCTTAGGGAGAACTGTATCTTCCAATATCTATGTCACAGCGAGAAGGAGAGAGCAGCGGGAATGAACCTGCAACACGCACAATTGTGATGTGAGTGCTGCGGACTGAGCACTGTCCTAGTCATGCAGGATGAAGTTATCAGCTAAATCACGGGGGCAAGTGTTGTATCTAATGTAAAGACGTTGGACCAACACTGATGTGCTTGAGTGGTTTTTGCTGGACGGAAGATGAGACAGCACGCCCGTGTTAACGAGCCAGTGGGAAACGAGTGGAAGGAAGGACTGGCGATGAGGTAGTACAGCTGAGAGGATGTTGGTGAGAAATGCAAGCATGCATATCTCCTTCACCAGACTCACGCTGCGTGGACGATTGACAAGGACCGTGCAAAAACTAATGTTCCTCTGGTTGGTACGGTTGTCTGCGGTAGGGTTCAGGAGTCGAGCATATTTAGAATCCCACCATGGATAAATAGTTGTGAATCAACAGAGGGTTTTAAAGGCGAGGAGACGGGCACTAGACAAATCAGCGAAGACAAAAAATCATGAACCATCAATGAGGTTTGAGTTGCAATGCACATTAGTGCGGGAGCACGGGCCTGTAAATGTAGTTTTCCATATTTTTTCCCAAAAACAGAGAATGTGAGACTCAATCTGTAGTTGAGGCACCAGAAAAGCTCGGCAGATTTGATCTTCTGAGGCTCATGACTCACTTTATATGAATATGGATGACAGGAGAGGAGGCTGCCTGCCAGTTTATATGACTGAATACTGACAGAAGACAGCATGAATGAGCTGAGACAGAAACTTGCACTTGAAGGACTTGTCATGGGAGAGTTTGGAGGGTGTATCTGTCAAAGGAGTTTGAGGGTTCCCAGGGCAGGTAGTCTATTCTTTTCGGGAGCTCTATTATATGAAGTCATATTACAACTTGGAAACTTTGTTCAATCCCTTCATCATTTATTTTTTACTACTTGCTACATGTAAAATTAAACACTATTCATACATTTCAAAATAGAGTCCCACATTTGTGGCATCACTTCCACCACAACGAACGGTTTTCAAATATTTTTCAATAGTTAATGTGCCTCTGTCTTTTCCAATTAAGCTATGTAAGCAAATTCATAATAAGAATAATAAAATTTATTAATGGGGCACCTTTTAAAGGCACCAAAGAATCACCTTACGCAAGCAAAATGGTCAAAGAAAGTAAATAAAGGTAGACAAACAGATCATGTCAGCATTACAAAATTCAAAACTGTATACATACATCACAAATACAGTAGAGACTTAATAAGAGCAAGCCATAAAAAGCCTGGGTAAAAAGATGAGTCTTAAGACGAGATTTAAGGGGGGGACAAAGCTAAAATTTCTTGCTCCCATGGTGCTTAAGTGTATACACAGCGACACAAAAGAAATCAAGACTGAAGATCTGAGAGTTGAGATCTGAGAGATGTGGACAAGGTCAGTAAGGTATGGTAGAGCAAGATTGTGAAGTGCCTTGAACGTGAGCATTTTAAAATCGATGCCAAACTGTACTGGGAGACAATGTAGATGTTGGAGAACTGGAGAAATGTGCTCAAGAGATGAAGAAAGAACACGAGCTGGGGAGTTCATATAGTTTATAGAGAAGTTTAGAAGGAAAGCAAATAAGGAGAGCATTATAATAATTGATACATGAGGTAACCAGTGCATGAATAAGAATTGCAGTACTAATTGTTGTGAGAGAAGGATGAAGCCGATTAATATTATGCAGGTGGAAATATGCAGTATGCATAATATTATTAACATGGGCTTCAAATGAAAGTGTGCTATCAAAAATTACACCTCTTAATCTGGTGAGAAGGACAAATTACATTATGATCAATATCCACAGAAAAACAATCAGATTTAGTCAGAGTAGATCTTGTACCAACGAGTAAGACCTGAGTTTTGTCACTGTTGAGTTTTAGAAAGTTGGCTGTGTAACGTTTGAGGTGGAACGATGGAGTTGGAGATCCACGTGCAGGTTTTATTGTAAAGAGCGTAGTCAAAAACAGGCAGGGTCAAAATACCAGCAAAACAGTAATATATAAAAAAACTATCCAAAAGAGTACTCCACAAACAGGCAATGGTCAGGGCAGTCAGCAAGCAATCACAAAAACCAGGTAGACAGTCCAGCGTCCAAAAACACAAAGGCAAAGCAAGGCAACAAGGGTAGAAAACATGGAAGACAATGAAACATACAGGCTATAACAATAATCAGGGCTGCGGTCCAGTCCATTTTTTTATGCCCTTCACAAACTCAGTTGATAACGTTGATAACGTTGTGACTAATAATGTCATTACAATTTTTTTTTTTGCATTTCCCTTACTGAATGTCATATCTTCTCAGCAATAACCTGTACATGAGCTTTTGTGATTATTGTCAGTTTAAGTGCCAGCGATGAGATATTAGACCAGATATTGCTATCACAAACCGAAAAATAAATAAAAATAAACCCAACTTATTTCAAATCTTTTGCAAATAATATAAGGTAAAGATATCCCTTACCCTCTAAACGCAAATGGCCCTGTTAGTAACTTTCTAAAGTGTCCATGAAGTGAGAGAGGAGCCGCAGAGTCCAAAAACGTTTAAAATAGCTGGATCTGGCAGCACGGAGGCTGCGCTCGCGCCTTTTGCTCACGACTCTCTCAAGCCTCGTTCACTCTACCAGAGTCTCGCAGCGATCATTTTCATACTACGAATGCTAAACATTCTTGCAAACTTGCAGACACTCCTATGAGGCGTTTTAAACAGCAAATTAGTCATTCAGAGAACAAATTTTATTTTTGAACATGAAAAACACCTCATAGCTTGGCTAGGGGCCTGAGTGCAAAGCCGCGATCTAAATGAGTAATTGACCTTTGGATGTTTCGCTTCACAAATAAAGATTGTAATAAATGTTACATGCCAGCAGGTGGCGATCAGTGACTGTTAAAATGCTCATTTGATGTCTGAATCATTTATTCAAGAGATTCGTTCAAAAACTCATGCAGTTATGGCAAAATATTATTTACCCTAATGAATTCACTTAAATTAATAAATATTTTTTAAATAGACTCATTTATAACATTAAATAAAACATTTAGTCAGAAACTCAAGTAGGCTAAATTAGCCTACATATTATTTTGTTTGGTTCTTTTGGTTCGTTCCGCGAACTTCTGTCGTGTCCGATGTGATCAGACTTAGCAGTTTTGGACGCCGCCATCTTTGATATTTACTTTAGTCGCTGTCGCTATGGTTACAGGTCAACCAGAATACTGGCTAGACTTCTGCGTTTATGATGTTGGACTTAAAAAGCAGTAGTGTATCACTTTGAATCGTGTGTTTGACTGGAAGAACAAGATATCTGTCTGTTTATGAAGGTAAATCTCTATAAAAAATACATTAATACAGCGAAAGTGATTGACTTGTTCAAGATAATTCTGAAAAGAATCTCTTAAACATGTTCTTTGTTTCTCTCCATCAGACCACAATAACTTTGAATGTGTATAGCATGAAAATACATTAAAACAGTGCAACATGTTTTTTTAATTCTGGAAAATCACTGTATTTCTGAACACGTTCTTCTGTTTCTTTCATTGCATAATTCTTTCCATCTACATGACTTGAGCATCACGCAGGCAAACTAATGACAGCACTAAAGGTTAAGTCAAATCTCAAATACATCAAAAAACTGTATTAACTGATGTTAAATTCCAGCATGAACCTTTAATTCTGGAAAATCACTGTATTTCTGAATATGTTCATCTGTTTCTTTCTGTGCATGACTCTTTCCCACTACATGACACAGAGTGAGCCATCACAATGGCAAAATTATGACAGCAATAAAAGTTAAGTAAAATCTCAAAGTTTTATATGAAACGTTACTAACTGTATTAACGGATGTTAAATTCCAGCATGAACCTTTAATTTTGGAAAAGCACTATTTCTGAACATATTCTTCTCTCTTCCTATCTTTGCATGACTCTTCTGTCTACATGCAATGGTTTGAGTCGTCACAATGACAAACATGGTAATAAATGTCATGTGACAGCATTAAAAATCTGTATTAGCTTGTGCTAACATGCAACATAAATTTTTATTCTGAAAATCACTATTTCCAAGCACATTCTTCTGTTTCTTTCTTTGCATGACTCTTTCCAACTACATGCCATGGTTTGAGTCGCCACAAGGGCAAACGTGGTAAGAAATGTCATGTGACAACATCAAAAACTTGTATTAGTTTGTGTCAAAGTACAGTAAGAATTGCTGTATTTCTGAACATGTTCTTCTCTTTTCTTTGCATTATTCTTTCTATCTGTATGCCATTGTTCGAGCTGCCACAATGCCATGGTACGTAGATCGTTGACAGCAATATCGGTACATCCAATCTGAATGTTTGTATGATGATATGGATTAATATGCCGGCTTGAGTGTCAATTGTTGGAAAGCTGCCCACAAATTCACCATTTTAAAACATGTCATCTGTTTTTTTTGTGCCTAACTCTTTCCATCTACAGACACGGTTTGAGCAGCACGAAGGCAAACTAATGACAGCAATAAAGGTAAGCAATAATCTGTATTAACTGATGTTAAATTCCAGCATGAACCTTAATTCTGGAAACACACGTATTTCGCACATGTTCAAGTGCGGGGGGGGTTATTGTATGCCTCTTCCCACAGACCTGCACCAGTTTGAGTGTGAATGACAAATGGGTACACACCCACACACCCTAAGGCCGGAAGGGAATTCAAATCGGCATGTTAACATTGTGAACACCAATTCTAAAGACTGTACATTCCTGCGGTGTGTGTTAAAGTAGCGAGCATGAAATTTTTTTCTTAGGAAAATAACTGTTAATTATTTCCTTTCCTTTGCTATGGATCTTTCTGTTAGATACATGGATTTTTTGTTGTCACAGTGGTGATATACTGAGACAGACACTGACAGAAACAAAAACCTAAGTCAAATATAACTATGCACCCCAAAACTGTATTACACTGTGTTGTAGTTAAAGTACTGACATGGAATCTGCAATGCAAACTTAGTCAATGATTCTGAGATGGCTTCGGTTATCTTATTTGCCATGATCTTTCCAATCTACAGTGACACGGTTTGAACATCATGACAAAATACATGGTAAGAAATGGCATTGAAAAACATCAACGCCTGTATTCGCTGGTGGTCGTAAGGCAGCATGAATCGTTTAGTTTGGACAAATCACCATTTCTAAATATGTTCATCTGTTTCTTCTTTGATGATCTTTTCATCTACAGCCACGATTGGAGCGTCACAAATCACACGCTCAAGTGTGTGTCCCCGGTGTTGTGTGTTCAACTGCTGGGATGCTGTGCGCAATTTGAGGGGAAAAAGCGATGCAGAGGAGGCTAATCACGAGAATGGTGGGCACCACTAATTAGGACACCTGTTAATGTCAATACTTCACGAATGATGACTAAGATAAGATTAGATCATTATGACCAACTAAAAAACTGTAGTAAACGATGTGTTAACTGCAACATGAATCTTGATTCTTATTAGGGAAAAAGTCACGTGTATTTAATTGAGCACAAGTTCGATTGTCTGTATTTTTTCTGTGCTGATTCTTTCAAATGATGTACATGCCATGAGTGAGCGGTGCAGTGAGTGAATATGGTAAGAAGATCACATGACAGCCATAATATAGATGCTCGACGTGGGGCCAGTAGGAACCAGTGCATACACACACACACACAAAACACACAACACACACACACACAAAATATATATATAGATCTATATTAGTATATATCTATATATAGATATCACATATAGTGGGACGGAAAGTATCAGGACCCCCGTAAATTTTTCACTCTTGGTTAGATTGCAGCAATTTGCTAAATCATTAGTTATTTTTTTCTCCTTCCTGTAGACACCGCACCCTATTGACAGAAAAACAGGCAGACAGTTGTTTGACATGTTGCAGTTATTAAAAACAGAATAGATACTGAAAATCACATGGTCCTAAGGATTCATGACCCTTTGCTGTGACATCATATATTAACTCCGGGTGCTTGTGATACCTTTCCTCCGCTCCTCTTGAGATGGGTCCCTAACCTTCATTTGAGTCCGGTACTGTGTTTGCTCTCTACTGATGGACTGATTAGGCGACAAGCCCACCACCTGTTATACCACGCGAGGTACAGCTACATGCTATGTAGAGCACCTAGAACACACACACGGTCAACGGACCTTCCTGAGTCAGAGACAGATTGTGCACGGCCGATCTGGCAAGTTACAAAAACTTTCTGCATGCCCTACGGTTCCTAAGAGCACGTGGTCCATACCTTAAATGGCAGACGTTTGTGGAGCCGACGAGAGACTTGACGATAGATGGTCTGGCCGGGAGGATATGCAGCGCAGGAGAACAACGAGCTATCATGGGGGGAGACGTGAGCGATGGTGAGCGAGAGTATAGTGTGTATATGTATACAAGAAAAATAGACACTGTGAGCATGGAAGCTCCAAGAGCTGCGACAGTGGGCATGTATTAGCGAATGGTAGGAAAGTCAACCCTGGATCACTACGAAGCCCCACCCAGTCGGGGCTTTAGGCAGAGTGGGCACGGACGGAAGACGCCTGTGGCTCCTCAGGGCAAGCAGCAGGAACGACCCCGCTGAAGTTGGCCATGTACAAAAAACACCGCGAAGGCTCCAAGATGGGGAGAAATAAGTTCTGGTTGAGAGACATATGAATAGGAACTTTTGGCCACGGTTCTCTAGCGGTATGTGTGGAAGAAGAAGGCAATCGTAACGCTCATCAACTCCTGTAAATACGTCCCAACCAGTTGGGGGGGGGATATTTGTTTTGAAACGCATTGGTGTTTTTGTGGCCTCAGCATCATGATGTGGGTTGTTCCGCCGTTGGTTTTAGTCTGCGGTTTCCAGGTTAGTTCGACGGTTGCAATACGAGGGAAAGGATGAAGCGGCCACACACTAGAGTACACTCCTGGCGAAGAACCAGATTCTGCCAGTGTAGGTAGCTTATGGACTCGGATTGGGGATTAGAATGTGTTTTTACTTCCGAATTTCATATATTTTCTGACAACATGACACTAAGCACGACAGCTGTAGACATATACGAAGTGAGTGGTTATTGCACAACTTCTCTGTGACTGTTCTTGAATGGCCCACCAGAGCCCTGACTTAAACCCGAGAGCATCTCTGGAGAGACTAAAAATGGCTGTCCACCAACGTTTAACATCCAACCTGACAGAACTGGAGAGGAACTGCAAGGAGGAATGGCAGAGGAACCCCAAATCCAGGTGTGAAAAACTTGAAATCTTTCCCAAAAAGACTCATGGCTGTATTAGATCAAAAGGGTGCTTCTAATAAATACTGAGCAAAAGGTCTGAATACTTAGGACCATGTGATATTCAGTTTTCTTTTTTAATAAATTTGCAAAAATGTCAACAATTCTGGGTTTTCTGTCAATATGGGGTGCTGTGTGTACATTAATGAGGAAAAAATTTTTTACTTAAATGATTTTAGCAAATGTCTGCAATATAACAAAGAGTGAAAATTAAGGGGGTCTGAATACTTTCCATACACACTGTATATATATATATATAATAGCTGATCTGTATTGTACCATTTTCAAATGTGATAGTGATTTGCATATGCCAGCCAGTGTGCATGGGAGTTTTTTCCCCCATTGTTGCTGGCAATGACATTGCTTAATGTTGTTTCAGAACATAGTTGTAAGGTGAGGTACACTCAAAATCCCAGTGCACAGGAGGTGCTCCCTTTGACGCAGTTCGGTGATGGTGCCATAGGTGCAGATGACAGAATATGGACATTAGTCGGCTAGCCATTTTCGTCATGTCCACCTGTCTGCATTTTTCTTCTGTGGACCCCGCAGCACACGAGGTATATGTTACTTTGAAGATGTGGTAACCAACAGTAGTGTACCAGTAGCATGACCTTTCTCGTCTGACAACACATCATCACGAGTGACGTCAAATAGACATACTGTAACTTGTCATTTTTTTTTTATTTTTTTTGCGGAGAACTATCCATTTAACCATGTTTTGGGGAAAAGACATGATCCAAATCTGACATGGTTATCCAAAAACTGTTTTTTGGAGGTCAGGTGCTGGTTTAGATGATAGACTAAAACAGTCTCATCACTAGTGTGTTGTGCCACAACGCGGTGCTTAATGCGGGCATGTGGCAAATTTTTAAACATTTGCGTGAAGAACAAGTGTATAGTGTCATGTCTTCTCATCAAGGCTCGTCAAGCTTAAGAACAATGAGAAAAACATAAGAAATGACTGTAGACACTGCAGACAAGGCACACAGAAGAAAAAAATACTAAATCTGCTCTTCAAGAGTTCTGTTTATGTGATACTTATGTCTATTTTCATTTCTAACGTGTCGTTAAACCCTATTTAATCCATTCTGCTTAATTTTACATTGCATTTACATTACATCACTCCCTTCAAACTACCCACCAAAGATCTATATCATCATTCATAATTATTAGTTCATAAGCCATTGCTCTTATACTCTCCATCAGACAGGAATCAATATTTCAAAGTAGTTATCATGACAGGCCTACAAGTAGAGACCATACATGTGTGTGTGTGTGTGTGTGTGTGTGTGTTCTCTACTCTGTACTAAAGACATTTTACCCATATGAAGGTGAAGGACTCGGGAGAGCTGGCTCTGTTTAATCTCTCTTGAGAGTTGGATCAATGATGTGTAATAATATGGCTCTCCACTTTGAGAGCTGGCAGGAACATCTGCTGCTTTTGTGGAAGATGCTGTAAGAAGCGTGTAGGGCTGGACTGAGTGCCAACCTTGGATGTGTTACACAGATGGTTTCTCTGAAGCCTATTACCTGAGCTCCAGATTGGTTTGGGCTTAATCAAAACACAAGGAAGGAAAGTGAACACTACTGTGGAGAACAATGGCCAAAACCATTGCATTTTCCCCTTTTTTCATTCCTTTTCTGGTGTTTTGTCGATAACCTTTCTTCCATAGGCTTCCCTCTCTCAGACCCAAATAAAAAGTCCCTTTGGGGCAAATTATTTGTAAAAGAACTGTGCTTTCATTCATCCAAAAGATCCTCCTCCGTAATACTCAGAAAAGGGAAAGCATTGGGTAGTTAACAAGTGGCATTTAATGGTTGGCAGACTCTCTGACAGTTTAATTATAAAGCTGCAGTAAACAATTTATGTGCAGCTAGTGTCACCAAAAGGATAGTCAAAAAGAATTAGTTTTTAGGTTTCTCATATACCAGCTATTATCCAGACAAACAGGCATCCCCAAACTCAAACCATTGGCAGCGTTTCTGGGGCCCTCAGTCACATTGGTTTATGTTTACCTGCACGGGCCTCAAATATAGGCCCTAGTCGACCCTGGCCCGTGACGTTCAGGCCCTAGCCCGGCCCTTGTCCGACATCTTATCAGTATTACCGGCCCGAGTCCGACCCGAGCCCATCTTTTTTTCCCCCTTCTCCCAAAACAGCATTTTTTGGTCGTTAAATATAAGTTTTTGTTTTTTACGGCAGACAGTGAGATGATCATAGCCTATGTTTGATCAATTTAGCCTTCTCAAATCATCACGACTTGCCTAAAATAAAATCTATAGATTAAAACAGTGTCAGCATATAACAATGTGTACGTAAACCAGATAAATGCGCGCATATCAAAGTTTGTGCGGAGACGCTTTGCAGGAATGGAGGCGCCAGCGCCAGCGCTTGCATTATTTTTCAGTGGATACGCAGTCATTTGTACTCATAAAGGTAAGAGTAATAATACATCATTCGTAGCTGTAAAGGGTCTACTTTTATTTGTGTGCACTCACAATATCAACAAAACATTGTGATTTTATAAAATAAAGAAAACAAACACAATGCGCTTTCTGCCGTCTCGTCTTGAATAGGAGCGCTAACAAAAATGAACCGAAACTCAGCGAATACATGCCTTACAGACATGATAAATATATCTATAGAAAGTTTAAAATTACTACTTAACGAAATAAAACAAATCAAAAACAAAAACTCGGTAAGCTTTAGCCTATTGCGTGCATTTGAACGCAGAAATGTTCAGGGGTGCATTTCCCAAGAGCATAGTTAGCCAACTGTGGTTGCAAGTTCCGTCGTTACCAACATAGTTCAATGATTTGGTGTTTCCTGAAAACATAGTTCAAACGAACATTCGCAAAACTGCAGCGCAACAATTGTGTCATTGGAACGACAAGCTCTTACTGTGGTTCGAAGGCATAGTCATTGTTAGTTTGGGTGGGTTCATTCAAGAGTTATGACACTAGTCCCATTCCTTTCGAAGATTTCCCCATCCACAAGAGGCGTTCTCAATACGGATTGATCTAGCACTAAGAGCGCTTTTCTCGAGTCAATCTTATACATCTTGCGTATGGTTTCAGTGCGTTCCCAAAAATGCCAAACGCAGATCACGCGTAGCCGTGCTTAAGTGCTGCTTAGGAGTCGCTATCCAGTGGCACAAGTGCCTGAAAGGGTCACCTTATAGAAGGCTAGTATTGTAGTAACCGCATAGTTATTGAATGTTAACCTACTGCTGCGTTCCAAACAACTGGGATATAATAACTATAGCAATATTATATTATATTATATATTTTACATAATAATATATAATACACTTCATATATATATATATATATATAAAATATATTAAAGAGACGTTCTTAGGGTCCAATACATTGATGTGTTGTCACAAACGGTCTGTGGCATTCCGGAACGATTGCCAGTTAGAGGTAACTTTATCCCTACTATGGACTCTTGCACTACACCAATGTTGCACTTCACCCGGACTACAGTTCCAATCATCCACTGCACTGATTACACACACACAGCTGAATGCACTGATTACACACACAACTGAATCCAATCAGACATGCTACATAAGCCATGGACTTCCTCTCTCTCACTGCCGAGTATTTTCTAGCGTTTTTCACTCTCCAAGTGTTAGCTGCTTTACCGAGCCGTTCCGTGTTTCTGTTTAGTTTCTAGTTTTGTGTAGCATTTATCTCTCCTCTAGCGATAGCTACATTACTGAACCATTCCTTCTCCCATTTTTAGTCTTAGTCTAGTCTTTCCGTGTTGCCTTGTCTGTTTCCTGACCTTCGCCCACCCCCCCCCCCCCCCCCCCCCCTTGTTTTCTGGGATTACCCCTTGTCAGCCCTTGGATACTGTTCGGCCGATAGTAGCGCCGCTAGCCAGGACAATTCTTTGTCTTGATGAGCCATACCGTTTGCGGTTGTTCGAACCTCTGTATGGGTTTTGACCAGTTATAAATAAAAGCTTGCACATGGCTCATCATTTTTCGCTTCATGTCTCGTAGGCTCCGTACACTGGTTTTCGGCAACGTCAGCAGGTCATTGAAAGATCCCCCCCTCCCCAGTCTTTGAAGCATATTCCTAACATTATTATTTTATTCTTTTGTGGTTAGGCATTTTAACCATTTTAGATGTGTATTTCGATTTTTTTCTGCCCTTTTTAATTATTTCATTTATAAATTCATTAAAAAAATCAACAACAAAAACGAGTAATAAAGTGTAGAATAAAGTACAATCAAAACTTTATATTATAACCGCATTGCACTTGAATAAAGTTAAAGGTGCAATCTACCGATTGTCCTGCAGGTGACCGCATAAATCTGTCTTCTTACAATGCACTTAGGGCTTTACGATTACTCACTGGTGACACCGTGTGGCAACTCTGCGCGATGTTTCAAGTGTACTTGGATTACGATGCTTATTTATACGTATTTACGACCCAGTCGTTATTAAGAGCAGTCGTACGATCGTTTTTACGAAGCTTTTGGGAAACGCAGCCCACTTTGAGTGATTTGGAAGAGTTAAAGTTGTGGTGCTTAGGTCTTACCTAATTCGCCTTTAAATATTTTTTTTATTACAAATTCAGTTTGAAACTATATAGCAGCGTGGCCTTCGAAATTATTCTGCCTTCGAAGTGCCCTCTGAAAACATGAATCATGCCAACTGGAAAGCAGCCTTCGTTTCGTTTGCGCAAAGAAAAGGTGAGTTTGTCAAGTGAGTATATTTGTTAAAACATTCCTAAAGACAAATTTCTCATATAACAATATTGGTAAAACAGTATGTTAAAGGTTTTCACTTACATGAAGTGTTAACAAATAAATGAACAAAAATGTATAAATAAGTGAGGGATTTTGTTGTTTTTACAGAATTAGAATATAGAATATTCTCTACAAATGTGTGTGTGTGTGTGTGTGTGTGTGGTTTATATATATATTATCTAATATACACAGATCTCCACATATATAGATATATATATATAAACCACACCACACACAGTATATACACTGTTTGCAAAATTATTTTGAATTTTTGTAAGTGTTCATTTAAGTCTGCGGGGCATATTGGCGAATAAACAAAATATTTAACAGAAGTTCAGATTAAACAAATGGTTTAAACTGCAATGGTGGCTGGATGCTGCACAGGTGTCAGGAGGTATGGGCGAAGAGGATATCCACTGTCTCCCAGCAGCCAGCTATCACCAAAGCCACCCTCTTCAGCCCTCTGGCAAACTGCAGAATTGGCCCACACAAAAGAGTCGTGTGTGCTTCCAGGCCATTTTGCCACAATGTCGGTGAACATCCCCTGGTGATCACACACTATTTGAACATTAATGGCTGGATAGCCCTTACTGCAAATGTACAAGGGCTCATTTACCACAGGGCTTGACACTGGGATAAGGGTGCCATCGATGATGCCAATCACTCTGGGGATGTTGTCAATACTGTAGAACTGTTGATTGGCCAGCTGGATTTCTTCAGGAGTTTGGGGGGGAAATCGGGATGTTCTTCATGAGCTGTAACAGCAAAGGTGTTCCTGCTCTCACAGTTTTGCTGACTGTAGATTTGCTGAGCCCCAGGCCATCACCCACCACCTCTATAAAACTTCCAACAGCATAATAATGCAGTGTAGCTAACAACTGAACCGCTGAACTAAGGTGTGTTTCTTCTGTCTCCGATGGTTGAAGATGCTGGTTTCACACCTGTCGCTTAGTTCAAGGATCGGGGACTTGGAAGCCGAACTTTCTTAAGATGGCATCATCAGATAGTGAGTCAGGGGAAGAGAGCAATAGACAAGGACCCTTTGGTGATTTTGAAGGACAAGGTTGGAGAAGGCCTGATGTTGAAGGGCCAGACTGGAGAGGGCCTGATGTTGGAGGCCTGAATGGAGAGAAGGCGATGTTGAAGGGCAGACTGACGAGAAGCCTGATGTTGAAGGCGCACAAGGCTGGAGAAGGCTCCCGGATGGTGAAGGGCCAGACTGGAGAAGGCTGATGTGGGAGGCCGAGGTGCGAGCACGCGAGCAGACTGATGTGGAAGGGACAGGCTGGAAAAGAGCCATGATGTTGAGGCCCAGGCTGGAGGAAGCCGGATGTGGAAGGCCCAGGAGGAAAAGGCTGATCGTTGCAAGGCCAGCTGAGAAGGCTGATGTTGAAGCCCAGGCTGGAAGAAGGCTCTGATGTGAAGGCCCAGGCCGGGAGAGGGACTGATCCTGTGAAGGGCCAGAGGAGAGGGCCTGATGGGGAGGCCTGACCTTTGAAGGCAAAGGCTGTTGATGCACGTGCCCATCATATATATCCAGGATCCCTCCAACAGCGCTTCAGCCCAGGGGGCCAAATCCTTTCTATTCCTCCCCTGTAGTGAGCGGAGGAACTAATTGACCCCCCACCAGTCTGTTGCTTCCTGTACATGCCACCGCCCTCCGATTGTACATGTGAATGTACCCCACGTATTCCTGACTTATTCTGGGTTGTCTGTGACCTATGGCCAGCAAGCATTTATTTGTGAGTGATTTTGCCCAGATTTCTGTTTTGGTCAGCATTGTAATGTGTTTTCAGCTTGAAAATTAGTGGATTTTATTATTTTAACCTCCCCAAGAGGAACTGCAATCGCAAAAAGTCGGGCCTGTGGGGGACTGGGTGAAATGCTGGGATCTAGTTAAAGAGCCTAGGGATGACACTGTACAGACACGGGTGTTTTTGTGAAAGCCATCAGGTTAGCTTGTCATTCATCGGTGAGTCTTTTGCCAACCTCAGACTACAGCTGCAGTCTCTTTCCCTTGTGCTAAATGCTTTATTTTTTTTCTCTGTTTTATCCCGATATGTTCAGACCATTACAGAAATGGCTTTGTGTCACCCGGAAATGTATAGTCTTACAATATTCTGAATTAGGGTCTAAATGATTTATCTCAAACCCGATTGGTAAAGCAGGTGTTTTAATGTTCTTAAAATGGTAAAAGTTTTTTTTATGATCACCAAGGTGTGTTTATTTGATCGAAATAGTTATATGTGAATATTTTACAATCAACTGAACTTTTTATTGGACATATTTGTAAAAGATAATCATTTTTGTGATGCCCCCCCCCCCACAAAAGGTCAAAGGATCCTTCAGAATCATAATAATATGCTGATTTGCTGCTCAAGCAAACATTTAGTATTATTCATCCATGGGTTTTTTGGAAACTTTTATTTTTGTTTTTGTCATGAAAAGAAAGCACTACTCATAACTTTATTTCAGTCTAAAGTTAATCTCTATTAACCACGACGGCTTGCCTTCAAAAACTCCCAACTTGTTGCTTATTAATAGTTACTAATGTAGTTGTTAAGTTTAGGTATTGGTAGGATTAAGGTATACCACTCAATCTCTGGTCATGCAGCAAAAGCATCAGTGACCAGGCTATAGCTTTATAAGTCCTAATAAACAGCCAGTATGCTAGTAATGTGCATGCTAATAAGCAACTAGTTAATAGAGAGAATTGGTCCCTAAACAAAGCGTTACCGAAATTTCTAGAGAACAGCCTTGTTCTCTTGTGACAGAATTTTCATTTTTGGGTGAACAATTCTTGTAGCCAGAAATACAACATGAAACATTTTATGAAACAAATAACAAAGAAAGATGTGGGACAAGTACATTTCCTGCATAAATACAAACCTATAAAATGTCAGCATTGTTTGAGTCTGAAGACATGCTGGAGAGCTCCATTAATGGACGTGAGACCACTACAGCAATCACACTTCAAAGCACAAAGCCTCAGCAGCACCGTAACATAAATTTCACATTTTCTTCCCACTATTCCGTTTCTCCCCAACGAGCTGTGCCAAAATTTCTCTCCACAACAGAAGGGCTAATTAACTATGCTATCTCTGGATGAGGCCGTGATGTTTCTACTGAGTTTATGGAGCGTGGCAGAGCAGTCTGCGAGAGAAGAATCTGTGGGATACAGTGATGTGTTTTGGCTAATTGGCCATGGAAAAGAGGACGTCAGAACAGCGTGGAGACAGTGAATAATAGATTAATGGGCATGGCCCTAATTGATAAAGCATGGCCTTCTGAAGCTAGAGGTTGTGTGGGTATGGAGGATGAATCAGTGAAGAGTGCGCTGCATGAACAGGAAATACCAGGTTTACATCCCACCATGAGCTCTTCTGATGGAGGGATGCTTTTGTGCCCTTGTGCAAAGCATTTTTATCTCATCTGCTCTAGGTCTTGATACCGTAGCTGTCTAGCTACCCGTGTAATCCAGCTACAGTCTGCCAATGGAGGATATTTTACACGGCTTGCAAAAGATTGCTTCCTCTTACCTTCTTATATAAGCTTGTTGAATCACGTTTGCATCAACACTCTCATGGCAACTTTTTAGGTTTTGACAAATAAATGATGAATTTATGTCAAGTTGTATTATTTAATTTGTGCATGTCTTTTTTGTATTATTTCGTTTGTGTATTTCGGTATGCTTTGCTTACGCCCCACTGAAGACCTTCATGCTTTCTTTTTGTTCTAAAAATCATGTTTTTGCATGAATCAAATCCTTGAATCAAGTTCATGTGAAATTGGCAAATCACTAAATAGTTATGTTTTCTTGTTAGTTTGGGTTTCCACACAGGTTCACAATTGAAAATAAAGGTTCCAAAAGGGTTTTGTTTGTTTGTTTGTTTACAGTAATGGCATAGAAAAAACCAGTTTTGCGTCCCCAAGACCTTTAATTGATTGTTTTAAGTTTTTTTTGTATGACAGAAACATTTTAAAAATATAAAGAACATTTTTTCCACTATAAAGAATCTTTTTGTGGAATAGACAGGTTCCATGATGTTAAAGTTTCTCCATGGAACCGTCAATGCCAATAAAGAACCTTTATTTTTTATTTTATTTTATTTTGACCAGTGCACACTGTTCAATTTTAAAAAATTGTAAAATAATTGTAAAATAGTAAAATATTTTCTCCATGACATCAGGTGTGTATTTCCAACTATAGTTGCAAATTTGTCAGTAGGAACATACACTGTTAGATTTTTTATCGTATTTTTGCGGTAAGTAACTGTAAAATTACAGCAAAGTCTAACAGTGTATTATAATAATTTGGTATTTCCCAAATCCATAGTTCCAACAAACATTCGTAAACAGCATCGCAAAGTTGTGTAGTTGGACACTAAACTAGAAATCGCATTCCCCCCTCGTGGGGCCCCCTTTTTCTCTGGGCCCTTGGAATCGTCCTAACCTTAGGGTTAGGGTTAGGGTTGACGTCACAATTTACCAGCCCCACCCACGAATGTTGATTGACACTGCCGTAATCTAGCCGAGACAATAATAAAGGCACTTCTCTATTCTGGAAAAGGGGGCGGGGAGCAGCAGCTCATTTGCATTTAAAGAGACAGGCACAAAAAACAGCATGTTTCTGCTTCCACTCAAAATAAGCATTTTCAAAATGATATAATAAATGATCTGTGGGGTATTTTGAGCTGAAACTTCACAGACACATTCTGGGGACACCTGAGACTTATATTACGTATTGTAAAAAGGGGCAAAATTGGTGCCATCTAAATACATCATGCTCTTGAGCAAAATAAGCAAACTAACATTCAGTACAATCTAAATTTTATTTATTCCATTCATTTACAAATATCCTTCTGTTTTTTAGTTTGTTAAGAGAACTAAAGCTCAGTGCGTACATGCTCTATCACCATCGGAAACGAGCAAAATAACGGAGAACAAAATAAAGCACAGCAGTCCTCAGATGCCATGTTCATTATTTACAACAATAATCTGACATAACGAGAGTTCTAACTAACGTGGTTCGACAGCAGATGTGCGACAGAACACAATCGTCACTAGCTAGTTAGTTTCTCCAACAATGCATCATACTATGGTATTTACACAGTGAGTAATGCAACACACCAGGGTTGGTTTCCACACAGGTTTTTTTTTTTTAAACCAATTTGTTCGATTTTTCCCCCTGTTACTATTGTTATTTATCTGATTGTGTGATCTCACTGAGACACTGGGTAAAAGCCATGCAGACAGTCTTTAATGCCACACTGTATGCTATCAGTGGCCTTCAAATGTTTGTAAAAGCCTAAGGGAAAGTAGGGTTTTGATAAACTCCTAAATGCTTATCATTTTGTCATAAACTATTAAATCATCTTTATGAAATTATGTTTCATTAAAAATACATAGAAGAACATAGTCTGAAATTATTTTATTTGCTAGTCTTAGTTACTAAACTAAACCAACTAAATACCATCTTGACCAGGGGAATCCAGCTTGACCAGGCTGAGAGGTCATTTTAAACCAATTTAGGCTGGATTAAATACCAAGAGATAGAATCTCTAAATTGTGATGTGATTGGTCTGTTGTGTATTAACCATAATTGGCAATCCATCAATTAAGCTATAAGCATATACTGATTTAATAATCTTCAACAAGAAAGCCAAATGAATCCTGTAATCAGGCATCACAGCTGCCAAAGTGGCATCTGACTGTGATGTGTATATGCTGCTAATATTATGTAATCAAAACTGAATCATTTTTTCTGGCATTCAGTGATAGTAATATTGGTTCTTCACTGAGAGGCATTGAAGCAGCAGGTTTTGACATGGTTATACTTAATCTGAGATTCATTGTAATGTCAATCAATTGATGTATGGTAAGTGTGTCAAAGTAAGGGATCCAATACTGCTTATTTTGCCCTATGATTAAAGTCATTTGTTTTTGATGGTAATACCATGGTCGCAAAATCACACAGTGTTCATCTAAAACAAGATGCTTTGCAACCATATTATATGCTGATGACCCAATTTTAAATGAGCAAACAAAGAGGAACATATGCCAAGGGAATATGTCTGATGAGAAACAGCTACCAATAATGACAGACAAATTGAACAGCACAAACAATATGGTAATGCGCATACTATATGGGGAATTTAAAACACAAAACAAGTACGTTAACATGTTACATAATGAATAGCACAACATTCACCAGCTCATTCCACAGATGTTGCATTCAGCAGATGAATGTCTAAATATGCAATGATATAAACACATGAATGAACAAAATTTCATTTTCTTTCTAACATGGAACACAAAAAGTGATGTACTGTACTGTAGAGCAATAGATAGTCAGCAAATGAAGTCTGTGTTCTGTTTGTCACACACTGCTATCTAACCAGCTATGGTTGTATTTCCATCGTTACCAACAATTAATTTGTTCCCAAAACTACAAACATTCACAATATGGTAAAATTTAGTCTATCAAGAAAATGAAAGTGCCATTTTTGAAGCGTGTGCATGGGCTGTAGTGGATTACTTGCGGATTATTGTAATGTTTTTATCAGCTGTTTGGACTCTCATTCTGACGGCACCCATTCACTGCAGAGCATCCAGTGGTGAGCAAGTGCTAAACTTCTCTAAATGTGTTCCCATGAAGAAACAAACTCATCTTGGGTGCATAAAAATGTTCATTTTTGGGTGGACTATTCCATTAACCAGTGCAGTTAGCTAGAGGGTGAAAACCGAAAAAACTTCGAATGACAGATGTGAGACAAAGTTACTAAAGTTTTAGGGAAGAAGAAAGATGCAGGCACGTGCGAGTAAATTTCTCCTAGATAGCAAGTCGGGTGAGCACTCTGCGTGGTAGTGGAGGTGTTTAATAAATATATGGGCTAAAGATCTACAGATGTTAAGGCGTGAAATCGTCAGCGAATGGCTACAGTCTAGTCAAAAATTTGAAGGGAAGATCAAAACCTTTCATCAAAGCTGTCCTAAAACCAAAAACCAAAATGCATTCTTGTCTTAGGACAACTTTAATGAACTTTTTTGATCCACTTCAAATGTTGACTACTGTATAATCAGCTACAGCCAAATAAACCTGAAATAAAACATGAGTAGAAATAAGATCAGACATATATTTATATAAATCATATTTACCAAAGGATTACACTCAACACAAGTTTAACGCGCTTCCTACTCCATGTGAGAAAATAAGAGTTTACAAGCACAATAAAGCTGTTCACTCATTAATTCATAGTCCTTCATGCTAATTTGACATGAGCACCCTCAGGAAATTTGGATGGTTTTGATTTTTTTTTTTGTGGTTTTAGACTAATTAGTGTCAGTGGTTCACTTGATGTTCATGTTTTGTTCTACAACATCAGTTACACACAGTCATATTATCTTTAAAACCGCTGTGTGCTTTGAAAACTTATTAGTTTTACTTGCCTAATTAAAGCATGTCACCATAAACCCCTTATGTAGCAGCTTGTGTAATCTTATATAATTTGTATAATATGCAGGGTATATGCCAAGCTGGCACGCTCTCTGAGCTAATAAAATCTTCATCTGATCTGATTATTGCTCAACAAGCACCTGTCAGGGACGGGAAAGCCTCTGCAGAGCAACAAACACAAAAGTGAAAATTTGATTAAAACCATCAGGCCATTCAAAATGTAGAAGAGTTTGTTTCTTAATCAGAACAGATTTGGAGAAATATTCCATCACTTGCTCACCAATGGATGCTCTGCAGTGAATGGGTGCCGTCAGAATGAGAGTCCAAACAGCTGATAAAAACATCACAATAATCCACAAGTAACCCACACCACTCCAGTCCATCAGATAACATCCGGTGAAGTGAAAAGCTACGAGTTTGTAAGGAACATCATTAAGACATTTTAAAAAATGTTAATCATTACTTCAAGCTAAAATGCAAGTCCTCTGTCCATAATATTGTTTTCTTCATTGAAAAAGTAATCTGCACACATCAAGCACCGTTTAGAGACCCAAACAGTCCAAAACAGTTCTAAACAAATATGTGGGTGGATTTTGATGTGAGAGAACAAACAGGAGATGGACTTTTTCACCAGATGAAGCATTATTATGGACGCGTATTTTGTCAAGAAATGGCCATTTAAAGTTAAAATGCATTTATGAGGAATTTTGCTTTTCACTTCACCAGACGTTAACAGATGGACTGGAGTGGTGTGGATTATTGTGATGCTTTTATCAGCTGTTTGGACTCTCATTCTGACGGCACCCATTCACTGCAGAGCATCCATTGGTGAGCAAGTCATGTAATGCTACATTTATACAAATCTGTTCTGAGGATGAAACAAACTCATCTACATCTGGGACATTTTCATAAAATTTTAATGCTTCAAAAAAAAAAACCTGTACATCTGCTAAATTTTTTCATAAAAATGGACAAAACATGAAGGATAACAGCAATCAACAACAGCAATTCAGGACATTTCTTACAGTCTTCGACCAGCAAAGAGATCAATTTTACTTAAATATGTTTGCCAGCGATAGACATCAACTTTTGATTGCCTGCAGCAGAGGCCGCTGTCATACTTCATCTGAGGAAAGCGGGATGATGTGAAGCAGGGCATAGTGTATACATTTACTGGACTAGAAGTTTGCTTTATGTATGCCCTCAAAACAAAAGCAAATGCAATGTTCAAATGTTAAAGATCTTGTTCTTGTGATATTGGTCTCCTATCCAGGACACTTTCTTATATTACGTTTTCTAAAGAAAGAAACCAGAACCGCTTCTGCAGCTCTGCCGCGCTTCATGACTGACATGCATTTCAATGCTGTCGTTCAGTTGCTAAATATTAAATTAATTAATTAATTGCTTAATTAACAACAGGTGCTTTGCAAGGCTTAACATCTTTAGGACTGGGACAATAGCTTGGCTAAATATAATATAATTTCTTCCTAAAAACCGAGCAGAAACCACAGCCAAGATAAAATGTACAAAAGCAATGTGACTTCATGAATAAATATTTGAAATGTGCTAGACGGCCCACGAGATACAGTATTAGTACTCAAACAATAAATCACACAGGCCAAACATCAAATTAAAAAAGTGGTTATGATTGTGTACTCCATTTGTAGGCGCTGGAAAATAAATTATTTTATGGTTCAAAATAAAATCATATATCATTAAATATATATATCTTATATATTATATATATATTTATACTTTTTTTATTTATCGCATTGCCACTAGTTTGATGTGCTAGAAACAAATGTTATTTTTTTGTTATTCAATTTTATTTATCTCATTGCACACTGTTTGATGTGCGTAAATAATGTTTTATTTTAAATAATTAATTTGTATTATCTCATTGCCAATTGTTTGATGTTAATGGAAATAAATTGTTTTTTTTTATTATTCATTTTATTTATTCATTGCCACCTTGTTGATGTTGAGGAAATAAATGTTTTATTTTAATAATTATTTTATTTATCTCATGCACTGTTTGATTGTTGCTGGAACTAAATTGTTTTAGTTTATAATTTATTTCAAATCATTGCCTTACGTTACAAAAAGCAACATGGTACTAAATTAGCATATGCATAAAACTGCACTATACACTTCATTTCTATACAGCACATGCATCCTGTCACGAATCCGGTCTATGAACTTCAATTCACTCACCACCAGAGGTCACCCGTCCATTACATTGACTCTCACACTACACAAACTGTTGCATGTCATCCCGGACTACATATCCCATCATCCATTGCACTGATTGCACACAGCACTGATTGCACACAGCTGTAACCAATCACACATTCACTATATAACACTCACTCAGATCCTTTTCAAGCTGTTGAGTATTGTATGTGCATATCGCTAGTTTGTGATAGCTGCGTTACGGAGTCTACGTGAAGTTTCATAGTCTTAGCCTAGTCTTGTCTTGTCGGTTTCCTCGTGTTCTGATCTTTGCCTGTGCACTTTGGATTACCTCTCTCATCTTCCCCTGTTCGGATACTGTTTGCCCCTGCCTGGACCTTTGCTTTGTACCTGGATTATCTCTCTAGTCTCGCCCTATTGAATTATTTTTGTCGTCGATTGACCCTCACTGTTTACCGGACTGCCCATGCCTTGTCTCTTACATACCTGTTTGCCAATGTTTGATTTATGCCTGTTTCTGACCACGTCTCCAGAATAAAGCTTTGCACATGGATCGTCACGTCTCGTCAGCCCCGTAACACATCCAGTCGCTTGCTCCCAGTGGGCCCAACTTTGATGTGCTGTAACGCTCAAAATGCCCACGATACCGGTCTTCAGATGGTTATAGACGGTTCACCCAGACAAGGTTGTAACAACCTTGTTCCAACAGCATCAGAGTCTTTTTCCTCCCCAGCATTTTTATTTTGTTTCTTCTCAAGATATAGATATAAATGAAGTTCATTTAAAGTTTTTGAAGAAAACCATTTTACCTCAAGGTGGCTTCTTCAGTTTTGCTTTTGTCAACCATAATAGAAAGAGAGACTTTCCACTCTATTAAAGACTCGTGGCCACGTGGACGTCAACACACATGTTTGATCTTCCTATACACTACAGTTCAAAGTTTTGGTTGTGTAAGATGTTTTAAAAGAAATTAATGCTTTTATAAAACAAAGATGCATTAAATTGATCAAAAGTGACAGTAAAGACATTTATAACGCTACAAAAGACTCGTTTTTTTTTTTTCAATAAACTCAAAAGTTCTAGATGGCGCAGTCCGATAGGTCTAACTCAATCGGCCATAATAACATCATCATCACTTAGTGCAGCTGATTGGTTCTTTTTGTACATCACCATGCCAATCCCTCTGAGAGTTGTCATGCTAGAAATGCTGTTCTTTTGAACTTTCTGTTAATTACAGAATCCTGATGTTAAAATTGATAATGTTTTCCACAGAAATATGAAACAGCACAACTGTTCTCAACATTGATAATAATAATAATAATCATGTTTCTTGAGCAGCAAATCAGCATATTAGATTGAATACTGAAGCATCATGTGACACTGAAGACTGAAACAATGATGCTGAAAATTCAGCTTTTGATCACAGAAATAAATTACATTTTAAAATATGTTGCACTAGAAAAGAGTTATTTTAAAATGTAAAAATATTATTTCACAATATTACTGTTTTTACTGTAGTTTTTGATCAATTAATCCCAGCCTTATTGAGAATGTTGACATTCTTACTGACCCCAAACGTTTGATCAGTAGTGTGTATTTATGTAACAAAGATGTCTGGAAAGTATATCACTTTTACTTTGTAATTTGAACAACCCCCCTAAGAGTAAGTATAAAACTTGAGTGTGTAACGCGTCCTGCTACAAAATGAATGAAACCTCAAATCATGCGAACAGCTGAACAGAGGTGTGCAATTACTTTTCTAAGTGACTGGATTTATGATTTTCACAAAGCCCAATAAATTTACAGTGAAGGAGGGACTCGATTCACATCTAGAGAACAGAATATATTAGCGATACGGAAGGTGATCTTTTTACCACCTAGCAACCATCCAGACCACCCTAGCAACCATGAAGCAATGCACTAAAACACTCAAAATAGCTTTAGCAAATGAACAGCAATGCTCTGTTAATGTTTGTACGGCCAAACACCATATTCATATGCTCTAATATGTGACCCTGGAGCACAAAACCAGTCATAAGTAGCACTGGTATATTTGCAGAAATAGCCAACAATACATTGCATTGGTCAAAATGATCCATTTTTCTTTTATGCCAAAAATCATTAGGATATTAAGTAAAGATCATGTTCCATGAAGATATTTTGTAAATTTCCTTCCGTAAATATATCAAAACTTAATTTTTGATTAGTAATATGCATAGCTAAGGACTTCAACTTTAAAGGTGATTTTCTCAATATTTTGATTTTTTTGCACCCTCAGATTCCAGATCTTCAAATAGTTGTATCTCGGCCAAATATTGTCCAAACCAACCATGCATCAATAGAAAGCTTATTTATTCAGGTTTCAGATGATAATCTCAATGTCAAAAAAAATTGACCCTTATGACTGGTTTTGTGGTCCAGGGTCACATATATCATTTACTTTCCTTACTTTCTCTATGTTTTTACATTGAGAGGAACAAAGTAAGACTGGTTTAACAGCATAAAATGGCATTTTCAGCAAACAATGATCAATTTACCCCAGGGTCTCTACAAGGAAAACACAATTATAAGAGAAGTTCAGAATGATTAGAAAGGGTTTATTCTCAGCAGGAAACAAGCAAACTCTATATAAGAGCATTGTTCGTATTAATTAAAAAAGACTATAGACCACCAGGAGCTTTGCCATATTTAAATGCCTCTAATTTCTTTTCCCAGTAATTCTATTTACTCAAATAAACAAACTCTGCTCTGGTGATAGACTTTCCACCTCTCCTTGATGGTAACAAAAGCACTAATGCCATTTGCTTTCCTTTCTTGTCTAATTATCCGTATTGTGCTTCCCCTTCTCATCTCTTTGAATTTAACAAACAAAGTCACTTTGAATTGAGCAAACTGAAGCGAGGGTGGCTGTATTTGCTTGTAATGGGACTAACAAGCTGTCTGAAACTGGCAAGTGTGATTTAAATGCAAAGTGTGTAGCTGGTCTGTCCTCAGCCTGTTGCATAGGAACGATATTACAACCAGTCTGCCTTACTTTTCTTAATCAACGGCTTCCCACTCTGTTGTGAGTCACTGAATGGACAGAAGAGGTCTGGACTCATGGACCCAACACACAATGTGTGCTGACAGATCATGAGCAGTGGGCTATATTTTCTGAAGAAAAGCTGTTCTGGGTGATTGATTTCTGTCCCAAATCAAAAGAGTTGACTCCTGAATCTCTATGAGTGACGCACCGAACGTTGGTCAGAGATCCATCAATCAAGTGTGATCAATAAGGATGCCTGTCTTATAACAAACGCCACTAATAACAAAAGAAAAATGTCCTAAATGAAGTATATTGCCTTTACAGGTTTACTGACCTTTGCTTCTACTAACTTTTGGTTTCTCATTGAGATTTGCTGAGATTTACAAGCTGTGTGCATGTGCTTATGTGCCATTTTTGAACATTAGGAGTTTCGTAACAAAGCACTTCTGCCATCTACTGGTTCCTTTTTCTGTGTTCATGAAGATATTGATATGGTAAGTCATTTAAAGGTGCTGTATGTAGGATTGACACCGAGTTTTTGAACTAGGTATTGCAGTCCAAATTCAAAATATTGGAGAGGGTTTTTTTCACCTGGCCCCTCCTCCTCAGACTTGAGGCACACGCAGGTTGCCAGATTGACCACACAACAGGAACGAGCGCACTTGACGATAAATGGAATTAAATACGCTGTGTTTCCTGCCAACTGGCAACCCGGTTTCCGAAATACAATTGGGCAGTGGGCGGGTTTCACAAACCAAAACAGAGACTGACATTCCGACACGGAACGCACATTTTCAAAGGAGAATAACTGACTGTAGCATTAGTTTTCAGATAAACAAGTATGTTAACTTAGCATGTTTCTTAAATATCTGCAAACATATTATGGTATTTTTATGCTTTAGTAGAGTCAAAAACTTACATACAGCACCTTTAAGTTGGTTGAATTCTCTGAAAGAAGACTTATAGAAAAGAGCAATACTTTTTTGCTCTTGAAAACTGTTTGTGTGCGCGTAAATGTGTATACCTAGCATATTTTGGGGACAAATTTATACCCAGAAGTGAGCTAAAACTGACAAAACCTCTCTTATGAGGATGTCCTCATTTGTAAAAACCGAATGAAATAAATAAATAAACAAATAATAGTTTTAATAATAGTTTTCATTCATTTTTTGAAATCTAAATGTCACAATTTAAATGGTTAAATAGATGTACGCGTACATGAAAACAAATTATGATCACCACTAATTACCATAATTACCCATTTTAACACTTTTAAAAAGTAAACAAAGACATAGTCTGTGTCTACATTTAAACTTGCATCAAATTATTTAGCTAAAAATAACAAGGTTGATACAATGGTTAAAACTGTATTGAAAATATAAATAATAAAAATATTAAGAATTAACCAGTGCTATTTTAGTATTATTTAGATGAGAGTGTGGTTAGTTATAGAATTTATTCTATAGTTCAGTGTTCATTTCTGTGCTTTAAAATGTGTTATGTGCTTATTATTTATCTATTTATGTACATACATATGTTTATGTAATCTATTTACGTTTGCCAAAGCAACATTTGTAATTTTTTCAAGTTTACATTTTTTATTTTATCTTACTGCAGCTTTATTTTAATGAATGAAAATGGTGGCAACACTTATTTTAAGGTGTCCTTGTTATATGTTACATGTATTTACTATAGTAATAACAATAAATTATGTATAATTACATGCAGTAACCCTAAACCAAATCCTAAAGCCTAACCCCCAACCATATAGTAAGTGCATGTAGTTAATGAATAGTACTCAGTACTTAAATATATAATTACACTGTAACAAGGACAGCTTAAAATAAAGTGTAACAAAGTTAACATTAACAACACTGTAATTAACAATAACTAGTAAATGTATTAAAATAGTTGAAAACCTGACATAAATAGTAAAATAGTTACATGTGGCAAATGTAACTGCATCTTAAGTTACTGAATTGAGTCAAATATTTGCTATTTCCTCAGATAACATGAATATGAATATGGCCAATGTCAGTGTGTTCATATGTGGCGTGGAGGCAGGGTTACGGGATGTTGACAGGGAAATACATGAGCTGCAGGCGCCGTCTCTGTGGTGCCTCCGGGTCAAGAGAGGTAAAAGAAACACATGGCCTCGCACAGAATGAATAGACTACTTGTTCAGAAACACCTATTAATTTTTTCAGTTTATATAACTATAGACTGTCATTAAAAAGACTTAAAAATCTGAAATAACTTCCACAAGAGTTCCGCAAGTCTTTTCTTTAACCCTGAGCATTTAAAAAATATATTTTGCCCTCTATATATGTCTGTCCAAGAAAATGCATTCACTTGCAAAAACTTATAACACATTTGAATAAACTTCAGCAAGGAACATAATTTAAAATGCTCCATATAAAAATATTACACATTATTAAATCATTATAAATTTTGATCTCTAGTAGGCCATCCACATTTGTATTTAGCCTAAATATAGGCTATACTGTAAGACTGGAAATGTATTTTCTTGCCCCTGAGATACATTTAGAAATATATTTTAGTATATGAAAGTTGAAACTAAATATATTTTCTATTTCAAAAATATATATTTCATTGAGCTTTACTGTTTACAACATATATTTAGCGCAATAATTAAAATATATGTTGGTTCACAAAATTGATTTATATATATGATATATATATATATATATATATATATAGATATATATATATATATATATAATTTATTTAGTTTGTGTATTTTTTGTCCTATGGGTACCTTTATACTAAAAAATAATGGGTTGTAATGAAAGTCTGTTTTTTTTATTTAGTGTAAAAGTTAGATGATATTTACAGTGAGTGTTAATTGCTAGATGCTTTTTGTTCCACTGTAGCAACAAATAGTGTTTAAATAGGGGTAGATAACTAAGCGCAAATAGTGGTAGATACTACCATAGACACGGTAAGTGTTAACAAAAGTAGGCTAAATATGATATTTGCACGTAAGGTAAAACATCTGAGCAAGGTTTATCAGTTTTATTATTTAGGTGTAATATGGACAGTGGTGCCATGTGGTTCCTGTTACTTTTCTCACCACTGGTGTGGAAGGATCAATCACAGTCGTTTGTGATTAGTGGATGAAGATCTGGACAGAATAACGTTGTAGTAGAGATTATTGGGGCTGCATTTCATTCAAGTATACACATCTGTCTCCCGTGACACAGAGGCGCCCCGAGGTTTGAATGCGGCTCTATGGCGGATTCATCTTCTCTAGGCCCCCTGCAGGAGACAGAAGAGTCTGCGTCTGGTAGGATATGGCAAGCCGTTTTACAAACCCAATTCCAAAAAAGTTGGGACACTGTGCAAATTGTGAGTAAAAAAGGAATGGAATAATTTACAAATCTCATAAACTTATATTTTATTCACAATAGAATATAGATAACATATCAAATGTTGAAAGTGAGACATTTTGAAATGTCATGCCAAATATTGGCTCATTTTGGATGTCATGAGAGCTACACATCCAAAAAAGTTGGGGGGGGGTGGGGGGGGGGGGGTGGGACCCAGGATAGCAATTAAGAGGCCGGAAAAGTTAAATGTACATATAAGGAACAGCTGGAGGACCAATTTGCAACTTATTAGGTCAATTGGCAACATGATTGGGTATAAAAAGAGCCTCTCAGAGTGGCAGTGTCTCTCAGAAGTCAAGATGGGCAGAGGATCACCAATTCCCCCAATGCTGCGGCGAAAAATAGTGGAGCAATATCAGAAAGGAGTTTCTCAGAGAAAAATTGCAAAGAATTTGAAGTTATCATCATCTACAGTGCATAATATCATCCAAAGATTCAGAGAATCTGGAACAATCTCTGTGCGTAAGGGTCAAGAAAACCATACTGGATGCCCGTGATCTTCGGGCCCTTAGACGGCACTGCATCACATACAGGAATGCTACTGTAATGGAAATCACAACATGGGCTCAGGAATACTTCCAGAAAAATTGTCGGTGAACACAATCCACCGTGCCATTTGCTGTTGCCGGCTAAAACTCTATAGGTTAAAAAATAAGCCATATCTAAACATGATTCAGAAGCGCAGGCGTTTTCTCTGGGCCAAGGTTAATTTAAAATGGACTGTGGCAAAGTGGAAAACTGTTCTGTGGTCAGACGAATCAAAATTTGAAGTTCTTTTTGGAAAACTGGGACGCCATGTCATCCGGACTAAAGAGGACAAGGACAACCCAAGTTGTTATCAGCGCTCAGTACAGAAGCCTGCATCTCTGATAGTATGGGGTTGCATGAGTGCGTATGGCATGGGCAGCTTACACATCTGGAAAAACACCATCAATGCTGAAAGGTATATCCAATTCTAGAACAACATATGCTCCCATCCAGATGTCGTCTCTTTCAGGGAAGACCTTGCATTTTCCAACATGACAATGCCAGACCACATACTGCATCAATTACAACATCATGGCTGCGTAGAAGAAGGATCCGGGTACTGAAATGGCCAGCCTGCAGTCCAGATCTTTCACCCATAGAAAACATTTGGCGCATCATAAAGAGGAAGATGCGACAAAGAAGACCTAAGACAGTTGAACAAATAGAAGCCTGTATTAGACAAGAATGGAACAACATTCCTATTCCTAAACTTGAGAAAGTCTCCTCAGTCCCCAGACGTTTGCAGACTGTTATAAAAAGAAGAGGATGCCACACAGTGGTAAACATGGCATTGCCCCAACTTTTTTGAGATGTGTTAATGCCATGAAATTAAAATCAACTTATTTTTCCCTTAAAAATGATAAATTTTCTCAGTTTAAACATTTGATATGTAATCTATGTTGTATTCTGAATAAATATTGAAATCTGAAACTTCCACATCACTGAATTCTGTTTTTTTTATTCACAATTTGTACAGTGTCTCAACTTTTTTGGAATCTGGTTTGTATCTTAAAATAATCCCAGTGTTACTCGTCGTAATTGCATTTTTACTAGTAACAATTCAATTAGAGAGCTCTACAATTAAATTCTTACTAGTAACAATGCCAGTTAGAGAGCTCTCTAAATCTATTTTAACTAGTTATAAATACAATAAGAGCTCTCTAATTTAATTAGAGAGCTCTGCAATTGCATTGTTACTAGTAAGAATTTAATTGTAGAGCTCTCTAATTGAATTGTTACTAGTAAAAATGCAATTACGACGAGTAACACTGGGGATATTTTAAGCTAAATCGGCTTGCCATACTAGGAAACAGTGATTAGTCGGCAGCAGTTGATCGGAGCAGGAGCGCATGCTGTGAACCGCTGCAGTAAAGCAATGATGGCCACTAAACTGGCTCAGCTTCTCCTTTGCTTTTGGATAACTTTGCCATTCTGTATCACGGAAAAAGTCAAAGAAAGGAGCGCCCGGCAAAGAGACGCGGAGTTCACTGACAGGGTAGGATTGTAGCCTACTTTTCTTTTTGAAGAAATGTGTTAAACTTTTACATGTGAAAAAGCAAATTCAGAGGCATCATATCAGCTCATAATGTTTCAATGTCACCAATTCTTGCCATTTAGGCTAAACAATGTGTTTAAGATTGTCAGGCTGATTCTGGAAGAAGAAAGTACTAATTTGTACAAAGCCTAAATCATATCCATTGTTAAAGTGACATTTTACTTATTTTTCTGCCATTTGAAGGGTTCATTTTTTTTTGTTCTCCGCTATGATTAGTTTGATTACATTTGATTGAAAGATTCAAGAAAATATTAGCTTATAGGGAAAGGCAGTATTCAGCCTCTTAATGGATTCAAAGAAAAGGGTTATAATGATGCCGATTAGAAGTATTGTGTTGACTTTTTTGCTTATGGATTTAAATATATACCAAGATCCAGTGAAAGAACACTGTGTTCATGGTGTGTTAAACAATGGCTTTGCAGTATTGTCCGAATCGCGAACGAGTCGTTAATAGTTCGGTTCTTTTTAATCATTCAGTTGAATCGATTCGCAGTGCATTTGTAAATGTAATCAGAATCAGAAGAACTTTGTAACGGATTCAGAAAGAGATGTGTGTAACTTAATCGAAACATAGTCGTAAACATCAATAGTCGGTTTAATTAAGCATAAAAAACAAGGCTACTGAGTGGTGCCTTTAAAAGAATCGTTTTGATTCAGTAAAATGAACTGATTCGCCAAAATGATTCGGACTCATCTATGGCTGTTCCTCAAGAATTTGCTATACACGCAAAAGAGATTTGGTTTGAGAATCCGTGGGAACACATTTGAACCTGTTATGTGTATAAAAATGTTGTAAGCAGATCCAAAGTACTATATAGATACACATCAACACACAAACTTTACAAATCACAGTCTGTGTCTGTCTGCAAATGAATTATGATCATAATAAAACAGCGATGAACAGTCTAAAATGTCAAGTAAATAAATGTAATGCAAATTAAAATGCACCTACCTTACGTGATTCACTCGATTCCTTTCATGTAATCTGATTCATTTGGTTGCTCACTGGAAGACTGTGGGAATGTGGTGACGGATGTTTAAGTCAAGTGTACTTTCCTAGAGAGCTAGCAGCTACCTAATATTGGTGAATTTTGAGATGCTTTTGGTTGGCTGACTTTCAATTGTCAACCCCAATTGAGTAATATCTAAAAAACACAGAACTGTACTTTCCACGTTTTTATCAGCGGATGCAAACAAACCACAGCACTGGGACTCATTGGGGCTTTTATGCCTCACTGATGTTCACACATATGGGTTATAATTCATAAAACCTGTGTGAGAAGGGCTTGGTCTGTAAAAACACCGCAAGGAAACAGAGAACTGTCATTATTAAAAAAAACACAAGATAGTGGATTACATTTACTCACTGGAGGAAAACCCAAGAGATCTGACAAAGACTAATTAAGATATTTTATTGTGTATCAGTTTCATATAGTATTTAAAATACTATACACTCTAAAAAAAATGCTTGGTTAATGCAACCCAGGGCTGGGAATACAAATATGTAGACAACCCAAAATACAATTGGAAATCTACTTAATTGACCCAGCGGAATTAAGTGTTAAAACTTAACACCAGAAGATTTAAGTTAATAAACGTTAAACCCCAAAACCGCTGGGGAAAAAATCAAAAACATCCCAATGGACTGTCAAAATATGATTTTGGTCCCTATTTTACCCAGTCACTGGGTTGTCTGTAACACGGCAGGCTCTTTTTAGAGTGTAATATTCAGTATTAATTATTGTACAGACTTATCTGTAATCAAAAGATACTATATATATATAATATATAATTTATAGATCTCTATTACTATATATGTTTACAGTAATAACGTACTGTAACACTCTAAAAAATGCTGGGTTAAATACAACCCAGTGCTGGGTAAAATAGGGACAAACCCAGTTATTGGGTTGTTTTGACCCAGCGTTTGGTTTGTTTTGACCCAACTTTCTGGGTAGTAACCCAACCGCTGGGTCAAAACAACACAATGGCTGGGTTTGTCCCTATTTTACCCAGCGCTGGGTTGTATTCAACCCAGCATTTTTTAGAGTGTATTACATCCAAAAGTTCCTTCTTTTAGAATTCCTGTAATACTGATTTTGCTTTGTCTTGTGTCAGAGCTTAAATAAAGTGAACAGACTGTGACTGTGGTCAGGGGATTTTACACCAGTTCTCCTTCCAATTTTGTGTTTTCTTTGTTTTATTCGTTTTGGCACAAACGTGTCCATCTCAAAGAAAACAGGGTCATAGTACTTTCCCACCCACAGCGGTCTGTGCATCATGGTGAATCAGTCCCATTCCCATTAACAAGGCACAAATCCTCTGCAAAGGATTGACATGCCTCTGTGCTTCATGTTTTTGTCATTAGCACCAGTCGTGCATGCAGGGAGTACCTGGAGTGCAGGGCAGGGATGGGAACCCGGGGATGAATGGCATTCCAGGCACCCCAGGAATCCCTGGGAGAGACGGACTTAAGGGCGAGAAGGGAGAGTGTGTGACTGAGAGGCTTGAGGATCCCTGGAATCCCAACTTCAAACAGTGCGCCTGGAATTCTTTAAACTACGGCATTGATCTGGGCAAAATAGCCGTAAGTATTATGTCCGTAATGGAAGAGCTCACAGCAATTTCATATGCATTCCTACAATGTGAATTGCATGAAAATGTATGATGTTTAGAAAAGAAGGAAGCATGAAACTTCTAAACCTATCCTTCAGTGGGGTGTAAGCACATCACATGAAAACGTACAAATGAGATACGAATTTATTCAAATTATCCACTAATTCGCCAAGATGTAAAATAGTTACAGTGAGATGTGGAAGTAGCCAATATAAAATCTGCGCTCATGCTCATGGACACTCAGTTCTGCAGCCAGGTCTTCAGCCATACATGGCATGAAACTAATCACTCAGGAGCTGCAGGAAATTACATCATAACAACACTGATTGGCTGATGGCAGCGCAAGAACACACACAGTCCAAAAACCTTTACTAGTGACTATTAAAGCATCTGTCAGAAGGGGCTAACAGTGCTAGGTAGTTAATGATTACATGTAATAACGTTTTTTCTTGATTACATGATTACATATTATTCACACAACAGCAATAAATGATTCAGAACTTATTGATTCTCCCTAATTGTTTCTCTTTTTTTTTCATTATTAGCTTTTCTTTGAAATCACTGGAATATATTTCCTTTCTCTTTGTTTTTTTATTTCAATATGGTGCACTCTAAAAAATGCTGGGTTAAAAAGGGACAAACCCAGCTATTGGGTTGTTTTGACCCAGCAGTTGGGTTGTTTTGAAACCAACCGCTGGGTCAGAACAACCCAATAGCTGGGTCTGTCCCTTTTTAACCCAGCATTTTTTAGAGTGTACAAGATTATCCTCTTTAAATCAATGTGATAAATGAGTTTGGTCAATAGTAATCTAAAAGTAATCAAAAAGTAGTCTGATTATATTACCTGAAATGTGTAATCGATTACTTTACTAACAATTTGTATCATGTAATTTGGAATCAGTAACGGACTACAATTAGCAAGTAATCTACCCAGCACTGCATGCTAACCAGCCAAACTTCAACTATCTATGGTATTTGATAGTCAAATGAATGAATAATAAGTATATCCACAAAACTCCTTTACAACAAGGTTTCATTTGTTAATCGGGTTACTGCATTCAAGAGACAATCAAATTCCTTCTGAAACATTAATTAATCTTATGCAATGTTAATTTCAATATTTACTACTACATTATTAAAATTTCAAAAGTTGTATCTTCTGTATTAGTTAAATGGCTTGAGCTAACATCAACTAACAATGACCAGTTTATCTATTACTGAACCACACCGATGTTTAAATACTGCAACAAATGTATTGCTCATTGTTAGCTTCTGTAAACATCGAGTAATGAGACCCTAAGTGTTCACTAGCTGTTTAATAATGATAAAATACTTATTTTAGACATAATTATTTATAACTGCCCACTTTACAGAAATAGTGTTTTATGTTTTATAAAAAAATAAATAAATGGTAACGCTCAAAGTTTTGAGAATACACTCTAAAAATGCTGGGTTAAAAAACCGCGCTGGTTTAAAAAGGGACCAACCAGCTATTTGTTGTTTTTGACCCACGCTGGTTATCTTTAACCCCAGCATTTTTCGAGTGTACCACATATCTGATTTTGGTCTGCCTCCATATATTGTGTCCTAGTTGCAAAAAGTGTTTATTGGAACGGAACTCAAATATATCTGAAACTCTGACAAGTGAAAATTTTGCCCTGTGGCAGGTTGCCCTGCTCTGAAGAATCACCCATTGGTTGAGCCGGATAATGATATGTTAAACTAGGGTGACCATTAACGTGCCTAGTCTTTCCCAGGACCGTGCCTGGCCGGATTGTTAGATTCATAATATGGTAGGTTTTGGGCTTGGTTTGGCGTGTGCAGACGTCTTCGGTGTTATGACATCAAAATACCTTGAGTCAGCATTTTGAAAGCATAGGACCGTCTGTAGGTAATTTTGATGTCATACCACCTAATCGGTCTGCACACGCACCAAAAGCCAAAACCTAGATATTTTAAGCAATACAGAAATCCTGGCCAGGACGCGTCCTGGGAAAATGGCACGTATGGTCACCCTAGTTAAACTGCTCAAGCAAACATGAAAACACACGGTGTTTACACAGTGTTCCTCTTCAGGAAATCAACCGGCAAATGACTTATACTGTAGTTTGCCCATCAAAACGGGTTGGAAATATTGTATTGTGAGGATATTTCATGTCCTCAACAACCTCTGTAGTGCCATTTAGACACGTGTTATATCTTGAGCTTGTGTTACCCACAGACCCTTATTTCAAATATTTAACCAAAAAACCCCATTGACTTCAGGATGATGGAACCAGACGTGATAAACATTAGTCAATAACACACACTATAGACTACAGACATTCGTATATAGGTTTTCTTGCAGTTAAAGAGGATTATTCATTCATCAGTGATTTAACAGTGGAAGGCGTCTTGATTTTTCTTTTTACAGGAGTGCACGTTCACCAAGCAGCGATCGGACAGCGCTCTGCGTGTGCTCTTCAGCGGTTCTCTCAGACTCAAGTGTAAGACGGCCTGCTGTCAGCGCTGGTACTTCACCTTTAATGGGGCCGAATGCACTGGACCTCTACCCATAGAGTCCATCATTTACCTGGACCAGGGCAGCCCTGAACTCAACTCCACCATTAACATACACAGGACCTCCACAGGTACCATTCACAAACCATAGATCATCATTTTTTGCTTTCCATAAGAAGATTGCAAATCTGACAAAGTATACACAGTCAAAATAAGACATATGAGCAATATCGCTCCAGTACGAGAGTGATATTGTGTTTATACAACAGTTCGACGGAACATGCGTGTAATTAAACAAGAAACAACGGAGTGCCTAATAAAACCCTCTTTGTGCGGAACTACTTCCTTCCGCCACGGATTCAAAGCTCAAGTTGTCAGTTAAACATACGTCACTTTTAGAATTGGTATCAAGGGCATGTGCTGCTTCAGTTAGGTTATTAGTGAGAAATAATGAGGTTATAAGAGAGAAACAATGTGGCAAGACGTGCATCCAAATGAGAGAGAGAGAGACCCCGAAGCTAGACGTTTCTTCTTATATTAACTAACGTACTCTACGATTAGGTCAGTGAATAATATAAAAAAAAACATAGACCCGGCTAGAACAAGCGGAGTGATACAAAATTGTGAAAGGGCGTTCCTGTAGCGATACCAGTACAATATCTCACGGTTCTCAACCAATCAGATTTGAGAACCAGAACGAACTGTTGTATAAAGACACTTAACTAATAGAAACGTATGTTAAAATGTGTCTGTGCATTAGATATTTTGTTAAATTTGGCTTATTTCAAACTTTTTTGCTTTGATCTTACATTTACGCTATATGTATTTAAATGATTACATAGCCTATATATATTCATTCATTCATTCGCATATGTTCTTAAATAAAAAGCATGATGTTATAAAATATTTTTAATCATAATACTTGTTTATGGCTGCATGTGTGAAACACACTCTGCAATTATGCTCCTATTTATGGCCTTGTAGTTTTTAAAATATGGTACACAGTAAACTTCAATTGGACTCACAACATATACATTCCAATAAATTATACATTCCACTTACTTACAAAAAGGTGTGTATTGAAACCTTATGATTTTAATTAAATTGTCAGCTTTCTTTGTGCTCATTCTGTCACGACCAACACTTTTTTGTGATCAGAAATGTTTAAAAATACCATTCTGTTTGAAATACCATTCTTTCGTAATCATACTCCATTGTTTTATACACAAGACTCACACACTGTAATTTTTGTGAGCAGAGATAGTCTCTTATGCAGATGTCTTTGTCACATGGATTCCTGTGAGTGTTCTTTTGTGTGCTTGAATGCAGTTTGGCAGCTTTCATAAGCATCTATGCTGCAATTACAGAGAGACCAGAGGAATTTGAGAGCTCTGTGTGGTTTCTCACCAGCTCACATCCCAGCATTCACTCAACACTTACTCATGACCAGCACTACAGCACTGCTCACCAACACAGTCTTATCTAGCGGACAGGGACCTGAGATACAGTGTTCATTCATTTTGCAAAATTACACTGACTGCACAATGCACAAATAAAAAGAATAGCAATAATAATATGTGCAACTTTTCCAAAAAACTTTGTCCAATCCTAATGAAAAATGTTTGGGATAGATAGATAGATAGATAGATAGAGGACAGACAGACAAACAGATGGATGGATGGAAGATAGACAGACAGGACGATGATATACAAAGACCAGGACAGATTACAGCGATACATATGATGGACAGGTGGATAGAAGAGCAGACAATTATAGAATATGTAGAGAAATAGACGAGGCAGACGAGATTTAATTGATATAATACCAGACAGATGATAGACAGATAGATAGATAAATAGACAGACAGATGAGATAAGGAAACAGAAGAGGAAATGGATGGGATGCGATGCAAGATCAGACACAGACGAAGATGCTAACAAAAGCACAGACAGGCAGTATAGTATAAGACAAACAATCTGATGACAGATGGAATAGAAGCCATAACAGCTGATTAGACAGATAGATATATAACTAGACATCATCCGAACCGACAGATAATATATAGATAGATAGATAGATAGATATAAGATAGATAGATAGATAGATAGATAGACTGATAGATAGATAGATAGATAGATAGGTAGGTAGACAGACAGACAGACAGACAGCTACAGCCAGCAGACAGACAGATAGATGATAGATAGGCAGATAGATAGATAGAAAGATAGATAAATAGATAGACAGACATACGATTGATATCTAAACAGCCAGACAAACCAAGATAGATAGATAAGACACAGACATACAGCAAGACAGACAGACAGACATCCTGCCAGATAGATCTCTAGAGAGATGATAATAGATAGATATAGCAACCAGACAGGATAGAGGACAGACGATGATATATAAGAGACATAACGGCAGACGATAGATGATAATAAGAGCCAGACAGATGATATAGTACAGACAGACGACAGACAGACAGACATACAGACAGATAGACAGACATAGACAGACAGACAGTCAGACGACAGACAGACAGATAGATAATAGAATAGCATAGATAGATAGATAGTAGACGATTAGAATATAGATGTGCCAGACAGAATTTGCATAGATAAAGACCGACATACAACCGAACAGACGACAGATAGATAGATGATAGATAGATAGATAGATAGATGACAGACAGATTGCTAGATAGACAACAGATAGATAGACGGACGGACGGACGGACAGACGATTGATAGATAGACAGACAGACAGATAGATGATGGATGGATGGATAGATAGATATATAGAGAGATAGATAGATAGATATAGACAGACAGATATATAGATAAGACAGACAGACAACAGACAGACAGACAGACAGATAGATAGATAGATAGATGATAGATAGATAGATAGATAGATAGATAGATAGATAGATAAAAAGTAGAAGGTTTCTTCTTAAATCAATTATTTGTGCTATAAGTATTGAGGACAGACAGACAGACAGACAGCTAGATAGATAGATGGCTCGAAGACAGACAGATGATAGACAGAAGACAGATATAGAAATAGACAGATAGATTAGATAGATAGATGGATAGAAGACAGACAAATGATAGACAGAAGACAGATAGATAGATAAATAGACAGACAGACACTGATGGATAGAAGATAGACAGACAGATGATAGATAGAAGACAGACAGATTGATAGATCAGACAGACAGACAGATAGATGGATAGATAAAAAGTAGAAGGTTTCTTCTTAAATCAATTATTTGTGCTATATGTGTGTTTGTATTTTACTTAATATTAATGATAGCACATGAATAACACATACTAATAACACATACTGTGTATAAGACTAGAGTATACAGTATTGCTGATGGTGTGTGTGTGTGTGTGTGTGTGTGTGTCAGTGGAGGGGCTCTGTGATGGGATCCAGGCCGGTCTGGTGGATGTTGGGATCTGGGTGGGCACATGTGCTGATTATCCTCGCGGAGACGCGTCGACAGGATGGAACTCTGTATCCCGGGTGATCATTGAAGAGCTTCCAAAATGAGCTTCTCATCTTCAGAACTGATCACTGTCATCATCGCCGTGGCAATAGAAGACATCTACCTTCCTCACAGAAATGGGACAAATTAAAGCTAATAGAGTTGCTTTGAGTCTGTGCAGTCTCTCATGTCTTGTCAGATTATTATTCTCATTTTGAAAGTTGTGGAATTCAGTATTCTCAGTTTAGATAGTACAGACAATTACAAAATAGAAGCACTATGTTTTTTGGACACTACCATAATGAAACTTTTGAGAAAAGAGGAGAAAAGTACCTTGTACAATGTAAATATCATGTTACATATGAGGTCATCACTGTACAATAATACCACCATTTTAAGGAGAGTCCAACAAAGACAATCCTTGCTTTGCTGATATTTATTTAGTGGCTCTTCCTTTTGTGCCTGGATGACTACAACTCATATTTTTGTATCCATTGTGTTTTTATTACCTATAACTATGAAGAAAAGTCAAGTCATGTTTGACCTCACAAATAAAAATGTAATGTGAAAACAAATCTAATTTTCTTTACTTATAATATATATATATATATATATATATACATTGGGGCAAAAAAGTATTTAGTCAGCCACCAATTGTGCGAGTTCTCCCACTTAAAAAGATGAGAGATGCCTGTAATTTTCATCATAGGTATACCTCAAATATGAGAGACAAAATGAGAAAAAAAGGATTTTTTGTAGGATTTTTAAAGAATTAATTGTTAATTTCCTCGGTAAAATAAGTATTTGGTCGCCTTCAAACAAGCAAGATTTCTGGCTCTCATAGACCTGTAACTTCTTCTTTAAGAGGATCCTCTGTCCTCCACTCGTTACCTGTATGAATGGCATCTGTTTGAACTCGTTATCAAAATAAAATACACCTGTCCACAACCTCAAACAGTCAAACTCCAAACTCCACCATGGCCAAGACAAAAGAGCTGTAAAAGGACACCAGAAACAAAACTGTAGACCTGCACCAGGCTGGGAAGACTCAATCTGCAATAGGTAAGCAGCTTGGTTTGAAGAAATCAACTGTGGGAGCAATTATTAGAAAATGGATGACATACAAGTCCACTGATAATCTCCCTCGATCTGGGTCTCCACGCAAGATCTCACCCCGTGGGTCAAAATGATCACAAGAACTGTGAGCAAAACACCCAGAACCACACGGGGGGACCTAGTAAATGACCTGCAGAGAGCTGGGACCAAAAAGTAACAAAGGCTACCATCAGTAAAACACTGCGCCGCCAGGTACTCAAATCCTGCAGTGACAGACGTGTCCCCCTGCTTAAGCCAGAACATGTCCAGACCCGTCTGAAATTTGCTAGAGAGCATTTGGATGATCCAGAAGAGTATTGGGAGAATGTCATATGGTCAGATGAAACCAATTTAGAACTTTTTGGTAAAAACTCAACTTTGTTTGGAGGAGAAAGAATGCTGAGTTACTTCCAAAGAACACCATACCTACTTTGAAGCATGGGGGTGGAAACATCATGTTTTTGGGGCTGTTTTTCTGCAAAGGGACAAGGATGACTGATCCGTGTAAACGAAATAATGAATGGTGCCATGTATCGTGAGATTTTGAGTGAAAACCTTCTTCCATCAGCAAGGGCATTGAAGATGAAACGTGGCTGGGTTTTTCAGCATGACAATGATCCCAAACATACCGTCCGGGCAACGAAGGAGTGGCTTCGTATGAAGCATTTCAAGGTCCTGGAGTGGCTTAGCCAGTCTCCAGATCTCAACCTCATTGAAAATCTTTGGAGGGAGTTGAAAATGTGTTGCCCAGTGACAGCCCCAAAATGTTACTGCTCTATAGGAGATCTGCATGGAGGAATGGGCCCAAATACCAGCAACAGTGTGTGAAAACCCTTGTGAAGACTTACAGAAAACGTTTTGCCTCTGTCATTGCCAACAAAGGGTATATAACACAGTAGTTAGGATGAAATTTTGTTATGACCAAATACTTATTTTCCACCATAATTTACCAATTAATTCTTTAAAAATCTTACAATGTGATTTTTCTGGATTTTTTTTTTTCTCATTTTGTCTCTCATAGTTCAGGTATACCTATGATGACTTACAGGCCTCTCTCACTTTTTTAAGGTGGAGAACTTGCCCAATTGGGGTCTGACTACATACTTTTTCTTAACTAATTTATGTTATTTAAACTTACGTTTCCCCCCCCTTATTATATATAAACAAGAAGAAATATCGTATGCTTAATTTTTGTGAACTGGTTCAATCAAATATTGGTGTAAATATTCTTCTTTATCTTTTGGGTTTGACTATGACAGGCATTACTTTAGGACATTCCCCCCTTTATTCCATAGATAGATATTATACCATACATACATTTTTCTACATGATTATATATCCCTGTTTCTGGGTTGTCCCGTAGGCCTTTTTAGACTCGTCTAGCTTCTTTTTCTTAATTCAAATGTATTTGGCAAAAAAAAAAGAGAACACTTTTATACATATTAAAAAGGCCTATTTTAATTTAAACCAAAGTCTTGGTAATTGGCTTAAAAAGCTGATGCAAAAAAGCCAAAAGCACCAGCATCATAAATGGGGTGCAGATGGAAAACGCAGCGGGCTGAGGTGTGTGCAGCATGACGAAGGCTTGGAATGTCTGTGGTACTGAAGTAGTTTCACAGCTGCTGCTGAGTGTTCAGATTCCCGTTACTACAGGTTAAGACACACTGGCCCATATAAGTACATATAAGTCATATGTTGGAATATCACTGCATTAAATAACAAAAAATATATATCCCCAATCACCCAATGATTAAAAAAACGTGCTGGTCTGAGAATCACATTGTGAAAAGAAGTGCATTTTAACATGGTTTTAAGAGTTATTAATTGCATGTTATTTACAACTAACTGAAAATGTATTACAGTTTATATTATTAAATGCAGTTAGCTGAAGGTTAGAGTGATTTTAACACACATTGTAAGTAGGACTTAAGTACATTTATGTAATTTCATAATTATATTGTCATTTAAATATGGTTAAAGTGTGCTACCAAATGTACTGACAAGCATTTATGATTAACTAAAATATACTTTAATGTCATTTCTATTGAAACTTGTATGTCATGTATTTACATTTCATTTAATGTGTAATAACATTTGAAATGATAAACATATATGAACTTTAAATGTAATACTGCTACACGCTACAGTATAAACTATAATCAAGTAATTTACATGTGCTTTAGTATGTTAGTCAACACATCAAAATAAGTGTCCTACTTTAAAGCATGACTTAAAATTTATTTTAAAGTAAAACGTTTAACATTATTACAAAGTGCATTTTTTGAAAGTCTACTTAAGTGTGTTACAAATAGTGCTGTAAAACGATTAATCGCGATTAATCACATACAAAAAAAGTTTGAAACCATATGGTTGGGGTGCTGTGTGTTTACGTATATAAATACACACTCATACAGATCCATTTTGAAAAGATGTAAGTACTGTATATATGTATATCATTAAGTTATATTTATATTGAAATAGATTTAAATATAAAATAACATATTTTTTCTGAAATATATATATGCATGTGTATTTATATATACATAATAAATATACACAGTACACATACATATATTATGTAAACAAAACCTTTTATTTTGGATGCGATTAATCGCGATTAATCGTTTGACAGCACTAGCTAAAAACCATGATTAAAGTCTTTAAGCACACTTAAATGGCCATTTATTTCATTTGATATTATATTATCTTCAAGTGCAGATAGTACACTACAAAGCACATTCAATACAACTAAGTGCACAAAATCTCAGCATGTGAGCGTAAACTGCCAGTGATGTGATTAACCGTTTCTGATGCAGTGAAAAGTCCGAACCGTTCAGAAGTGAAATGGTTTATCGGGCTTCTGTCAGTCATTATTAAAAACATAGCCTGTGTCTGTTACATATATTCCTTTATTGGATGTGTAAAAATGGCTTATACGTACATCAGCTCTTCTTTGTGCGTCACTGACAATAGCACATTCATATATACAAACATAACAGCCTTTCAGTAACTCAGTTAAAGCGTTCCTCTCTTCCAGTAGATGTCATCCACACACATCTGCTTAAAATCTGCTCCTGTCCTCCAGTAAAGTATCGGTTTCTCCAGGCCTGTGTGCTATTATCCTGCAGCGTGACATCATTTCCTGAGCATGCTGAAGAGATCTGCTGAGTGGCTTTCACTCGCCTAGCTCAGCAAATATAGCAGCTGTTTGGTGAAAATATCGTAAAAAAAGACAAACATCTTCTTATGCACTGTGTTTGGTGAATAGTGTGTTCGGTTGCATTGTCACAGGATGGCTTGAATCCACTTTTCCACGAGCCGTTCTTGTCATTGACAACTTGAAATTACACCTTTTCGTGGTTGAATATTCAAGACAGTTTGGATATTCTCTCAATAAACTCAACAATTACAAAATCTCATATATATATATATATTATATAGATATGAACGTGTAGTTTCTTTTGTTCATTCAGTGCACACACTAAATGCTAGTTTGTCTGCATTCATGTGGAGTTCAGAGTTTAAAACAGGAAATGTTTGGTATTCCTGCTCGTCTCTAACACACACTCACACACACACACGCTCTCTCACACACACACACAAACACAAACACAGGTTGTTTTTGTGAATCGTGGGACATTCCATAGGCGTAATGGTTTTTTATACTGTACAGACCGTATACTCTATCGCCCTACACCAACCCTACACCTAAAACTACCCCTCACAGGAAACTTTGTGCTATTTCAGATTGTCAATACACTCCATTCTGTGGGATTTATAAGCGTTCTGAAAAGTGGGCACATGGGGTAATGTCCTGAAAAGTCACCTTCTCCGTGTAATACCTATGTCATACCTTTGTCAATATACAATTTATGTCCTTCGTCACAAAAATGCGCCCAACTCTCTCACACACAACACACACACACACACAAACACTCTCTCTCCTCTCTCTCACACACACGCGCACCACACACGCACCAAACACACACACACACTCGCACGCAAACACACACACGCACGCAAACACACACACCCGCACGCAAACACACATGTCCGCACGCAAACCACACACACACTCGCCGCAAACAACACACGCACTGCAAACACAAACACAAACACGCACGCACATACACACACACACACACGCAAACACACGCACACACACACACACTCTCTCACACTCTCCCACACACACACGCCGCACACTCGCACACTCACACACTCTTCTCCCCTATCTCACACTCTCTCACCTCTTCTCCCCTCGCACACACTATCACACACTCTCTCTCACAACTCTCTCTCCACCTCTCTCTCTCTCCACACTCTCTCTCACAACTATCTCTCACACACACTATCTCTCTCTCACACTCTCTCTCACACTCTCTCTCACTCTCACACACACACAAACACACTCTCACACACTCTCTCACACACACACTCTCTCACACACCACACACAGACTCTCTCTCTCTCACACACTCTCTCACACTCTCTCACACACTCTCACACACTCTCTCACCCACTCTCTCACACTCTCTCTCACACTCTCACACACACTCTCTCTCACACTCTCTCTCTCCCACTCTCTCTCACACTCTCTCACAACACTCTCTCTCACACTCTCTCTCACACCTCTCTCTCACGCTCTCTCTCACACACTCACACACACAAACACACACACTCTCTCACACACTCTCTCACACAACTCTTCCCACTCTCTCTCACACTCTCCTCCACCTCTCTCTCTCTCTCTCTCACACACCTCTCTCTCTCACACTCTCCTCTCACACTCTCCTCTCACCAATCATCTCTCACACTCTCTCACACTCTCTCAAACACTCTCTCAAACACTCTCTCACACACTCTCTCTCACACTCTCTCTCCCACTCTCTCTCTCTCACTCACACACACTCACTCACAAACACTCACACATTCTCTCTCTTTCTCTCACACACACACTCTCTCTCTCACACATACACTCTCTCACACATACACTCACACGCACACTCACACACTCTTCACACACACACACTCTCACACACACACACTCTCACCCACTCTCTCTCACACACTCTCTTCACACCTCTCCTCACCACCCACACACACTCTCTCTCACACTCTCTCAAACACTCTCTCAAACACTCTCTCACACACTCTCTCACACACACTCTTCACACACTCTCTCTCACACACACACACTCTTTCTCTCTCTCTCACTCTCTCACTCACTCACTTTCTCACACTCTCTCACACTCTCTCTCTTTCACACTCTCTCACACTCTCTCACACAGTCTCTCTCACACTCTCTCTCACACACAAACACACACCTTATCTCCACACTCTCTCTCCTCACCTCTCTCTCCACTCTCTCGCACACTCTTCACACTCTCTCACACACACACATCTCTCACACACATCTCTCTCTCACACACACACACACACCAGTCCTGGATATTGCGTTGAGTGGTCCGTGGTGCGTTTATGCGGAGCGCACTGAAGCTTTATGATGATACTCGCCCAAAAGTATAGCGTGACACATTTCGAACACCCAAAAATGTGATGCAGCCGATGGAATGACTCGGAACAGGTTTGGGCCATGCCTTTGGAAAAGCCCTCGATCACATCTGTTCTAGAGAGAGCAAACACAACAATGAGCTGATGTACAGTCAGTGAGTCACGGATTCCTGGCAGTGCTCCCAATCTATAGAAGAGCTGCTAACAAAAACATAGCTACAAAGGTAACGAGGACTATTCTTTAAAAAATAGGATCATAAGGTTTTAAGAATGGTTTTTAAAAGAATGTTGGTATGCATAACATGAAAATGCCAGGGTGTGATTCACTGTCATGACATTATAATGAAATAAAATCATTTAAATAACTCTCGGACAGAAAACCTTAAGTATTTGGGACATCATTAATTATTATTTAGTTTAAAAAGAGTTATTATTATTAATTAGGTATATATTATATTTAGTGATTATTATTTTACCAAAAGCCCAACATTTTACCAAAAGTCAAATCAAGGTGAAATCAATCAATTTTCTTTTAAGTTTTAGTTTTAAAATGAAAATATTTTTTTAAACCATGTTAAATTATCATTAATTAACAGAGAATACATTTCTAAGAAACGAAGTATTTGATACTAGATTGCTAAAGGTTTTTCTTGTACATTTTTTGTTTCATCTTTGTTTTTTGTTTTTTTAAGTTTTAGTTTTAAAACAAAAAAACACAATTCTAAACCATTTCAAATTATCATTAATTAACAGAGAATACATTTCTAAGAACGCATCTATTTGAAACTAGATTTTTAAAGGTTTTTCTCGTCGATTTTCTTCACCATTTTTGTTTCTTTATTATATATACTCTTATAAGTCACTGACTCCATTAATACTTAGTAATTATTATTGTTATTATTCATATTTATTCATTATTATTAATATTTACAAAGCAGTATTAATTGAACATAAAAACAATGAGACATACACATTAGCATTCAAAAGTTTCGGCTTAGTATTTTTTGTAAGAAATTATTTGTTTTAAACAACAAAGATGCATTAACTTGATCAAAAATGACAGTAAAGACATTTATAATGTTACGAAAGAGTTCTATTTCAAACAAATGCTGTTCATTTGAAATTTAAATTATAATACGTCCAATATTACTGTATTTCTGATCAAATAAATGCAGCCTTAAGAGACTCTAACTGTCTTGACTCAACACTTTTGAATGGTAGTGTATATCGACATTAAATACAACTTAAATACTAATCCAGTTCATTTAATTATGGTGACGTGAAAAGCGATAAACTCAAAAAAGAAAAAACAAATCATTCTAAAAAAGGACTTTTATAAAGGAATCCAAATGAATGATTCACTGTTTTGTTTTGATCTCTGATCTCTGAATGCTCAGTGATGGAGACTGAAGAGCGTTTGACTCATACCTCCACGTCCTCTGGATGACGTCCACGATGCCGCTGTAGTTGTTGTGCTGGTCCTGCAGGCGAGCGCGCACCACCTGGTACGGGTAGGTCACTGCCACAGCAAATATTTTGGAAATGGCTGCCATGGTGATGTATTCCAATGGAGACTGAAGCAGAGACAGACGGGACGGAGAGACTGACTCACAGAGATCACATAAACCGCTCTTTCTAAAGGTTACAATATACAGTCAAAAGCCACATAATCGTACGGCTCATTCTTGTCTGTGGTGCCTTTATGGCATCTCATAAAATGTTGAAAATAAATTTGGATGCGTTTATAGTTCAAGACACTGTCTGAGCGCAAGAGTTTTATTAGGTAATATTATTCTGCAAAGGTTTCCAGGTCCAGAAATGTCATTGAAATGAAAGGGTTAGTTCACCCAGAAATGAAAATAAGCCCGTGATTTACTCACCCTCAAGCCATCCTAGGTGTATATGACTTTCTTCTTTCAGACGAATATAATCGGAGTTAGTTCTATTAAAAACAATACCTGATCTAGCTATATATATATATATATATCCATCTATCTATCTATCTATCTATCTATCTATCTATCTATCTATCTATCTATCTATTATCTGTCTGTCTGTCTGTCTTATCTATCAATCTGTCCTCTATCTACTCATCTAGAATTATATAGTTGATATATTCCTTATGTACACATGTTGGAGGAGACTTACCTGTTTAAAAAGCTGTTGTTCAGCATTAGCTTATTAGGATTGCATTGAAATGTTATGAATTAAATGCATACATTTTTTGTAATCTGTCTCTAAATGTTTGTATGTCAGGGGATACGTCGCTCTTTTTAGGGGTATGAATCACGATATAAAAACATATACTGTATATAGACTCTGATCTTGTGGCTTGTGTTTTCGAAAATCGAATCTTTTTATAATCTTGACAAAACAGATATCGTTGGAAAGGTCTGACAGTCAAGGTTCCATATTTGATAACTGTTTTGTAATAGAAGTGATATTGTGACAGAAAATGATTGATTTGTGACAGAAAACTGCATCAAAAGAATTCAACACGAGTTTGGGTGTACACTCTTAAAAATAAAGGTGCTTCACGATGCCATAGAAGAACCTTTTTTGTCTAAATGGTTCCAAAAAGAACATTTAACATCCATGGAACCTTTCCATTCCACAAAAGCTTCTGTGGTGAAAGAAGGTTCTTCAGATTATAAAAAGGTTAGAAAGAGATGGTTCTTTAAAGAACCTTTGACTGAATGGTTCTTTGTGGAACCAAAAATGGTTCTTCTATGGCATCGCTTGAAGAACCTTTTGAAGCACCTTTATTTTTAAGAGTGTAACCCAGTGGTAATTTTTGGTATAGTGCCCAAACAAAATCTCACAGGAGCCACAATTTTTGTGATATCAACTTCAAATTTGGAACATAAATTGGTTAGACATATGACTTTGATTGTATAGCAATTTTAGAGTGCAACATATTTTATAAAATATTTATTGTACCCCCCACCTACAAATTATTGGAAAAAAAATAGATTCTTTACTAATAAAATATATCTGGAATGGAAAACGTCCCCGCATTAAGTGGTCTACACTTCAAAGAACTAAAATAAAAGGTGGATGGGGTTGCCCATATCTAAATGGTATCATTGTTCCTTTATTCTGCTCTCAGTTAAGAAATGGTTTGATCCTTGTTCACAGTCCTCGTGGAAAGAAATAGAGCAAGAGCTTATTTCACCAGTTAATTTGCAAGAATTTTTATTTTCTGGCCTTACGTATAGGAAGTGCTCATTACATTATGGACCTATACTTTCCTATACTCTCCAAATATTTAAAAAGATTTAATCTCTTTTTACATCTAAAACTATATGGCATACCCATACTCCCGTATGGCACAATCTGAATCTGCTTTCTGGTGGACAACCATTTGTACAGCCAACTTGGGTTTCAAAAGGTATTCTAACGTTAAACGATATAAATGGAGAGAAATCCATTTTAGATTTTCAAGACTTAATTGAAAGATTTAACATTTCCCGCAACACGTTATTTCTATATTTTCAACTTCGTTCTGCATTAAAATCTCAAAAGGTTCCTTGGGGTAATAATCTTCAAATTCACCCAGTAATGCAGTGGATTCAAAATGCGCCGAGCATAGGAATTGTTTCTTATTTTTACCTTTGCTTTTCAAATCTTAATACAGATAATTTCCCTAAAGCTGGAGCGTGGTTATCAGATTTGACTCCCAATAATAGAAGCATTGAATGGGACACAGTGTGTGATACATTCCACGCGTCCTCAAACTCTAATCACAAATTCATTCACTTTAAAATTATTCAGAGAGCATATTTAACTACACGTATACGTTATGCTATGGGTATATCACCCAATCCATATTGCATATTTTGTGGACCAGGTTGCCTTGACACCTTGATACATATGCTATGGGACTGTCCAGATGTGCAAACATTTTGGGACATTGTGCTTGATGTTTTATACAAGGTTATCAACATTAGTTTTCCCAAAGATCCTGTTATTTTATTGTTGAATGATAATTCTCAATTTCCTATAAGTGAGAAAGAACGGAAATTTTGGCTAGCAGCTTTGACTGCGGGAAAGAAATTACTAGTTCAACGCTGGAAACCCCCTCATGACCTTTCTGCTAAGCACTGGATTCATTCCTTATTGGAAATACTATATCTGGAACTGTCTTCTGCACGGACTAATTACGCAAAGCCTGCTACTTTATCTATTTGGAAGAACTGGATTTCCATAGTCTCGAAGATTTTGGTCATTTAATCTAAAGATGTAATTCTGTTAATATTATAACCAATTTTGTTTGTATATATTTTTATTTGATTTTATATTGTTTTACTTTTGTGTTTATGTGGGTCCTGGGGTGCCATGGGGTGGGTGTGGGATGGGGGGAGGTTCTGGGAGGGCAATGGTTTATTTAATAGGTTTTCTCTCCTTTGTTGTAATGTTTTTTTTTGTGTGTTCTATCAAAATAAAAAACTGTGATATTGACAAAAAAAAACGATTTGTATAAAATAAAAACAATTAGTATACTACATTATCTTTACTGTAAACTTAAACTTTTATAACTTTTTTATACTTTCTTTTTTTGAAATGCTTTCACGTCAGCAATAATCTTCTATATGTCTTCTTTGAAAAGAGACCAACCTTAGGTCTGAATTCCAAAGAAAATAAATGTGATGTATACTATGACCACAAATAAACAGAAACACGCGACTGAATAAGTAGGAGTCCTCTTTCGTTTGTGAAATAACAGTAAATTACACTTTATTTCTTTGTGACATTTTCAATCCTGACAAATTAATTCAATATGATCAATGCATCACTTATTAAAACATCGATGCTTTTGGATTTAAATCTTTAAGTAAACAACAAAAAATGCAAACAAACGGCCTCTCTTATCATGTTCGTTTTGTGATCGCGCTAGTTCCATTGATTTATTTCTGATTAGTTTTCTGATAACTTCTCTTTGTTGGTGAAATGCTGGGGTAGTGTGGTGTTGTTCCTGAGAGGCGTGTAAAGGGCTGGTTTTAGTGAAGTGCAGCGGAGCTTCTGGCCTGACGGTGGAAACGGCATGATTTTGGGTCTGAGGCTATTAGTCCCACACGGCCCGTTGAAAGCACTGGCTTGAACTGGCCGGACAATGGAAAAGTGGCTATTTTTTGGGTGAAACATCCCTTTAATTAAAGGGTTAGTTCACCCAAAAACTGAAAATTGGCTTGTGTTTTATTCACCCTCAAAGCATCCTAGATGTATATGACTTTCTTCTTTCAGACGAATCCAGTCGGAGTTATATTAAAAATTGTCCTGGCTATTCCAAGCTCTATCATTGCAGTCAGCGGGTGTCGCAGTTCAACAGTCCACAAGTCGTCAAATAAAGCGATCGCATTCATAATAAAACGTGCTTCACACGGCTCCGGGGGGGGGGTGAATAAAGGCCTCCTGTAGCGAATCCATGTGTTTTTGTAAGAAAAATATCCATATTTCAAACGTAATAAACACTTTTCTATCACTTCCGCTGACTGTCATACACTGAAGCTGTTCCGGCGGATGACGTAGGACGTCGGCGTTGCGTGATTAGTGACGAACGCTGAGAGAGAACAAAACAAAACGCCGGTCACGAATTAGAAGTACAAACCGAAGATTTGCAAAGAAAAATATTGGAGGATTTCGATATGAGCCAAAAGGAGACTGATTTTCCTTTACTAGAGTAAGGAAGCTTTGCTTCCTTTGCTCCTTTAAACAAACTCGCGAGACTAGCATATCTCAGAGGCATGCCTAATACGTCATACGCCGTCCACCGGAACGATTTCCGCATATGACAGAAACCAGAAGTGAGAGAAAAGTGTTGATTACGTTTGAAATATGGATATTTTTCTTACAAAAACGCATGGCTTCACTACAGAAGGCCTTTATTCACCCCCCCGGAGCCATGTGAAGCACGTTTTATTATGAATGCATGCGCTTTATTTGACGACTTGTGGACTGTTCAACTGCAACACCCGCTGACTGCAATGATAACGCTTGGAATAGCCAGGACAATTTTTAATATAACTCCGACTGGATTCGTCTGAAAGAAAAAAGTCATATACACCTAGGATGCTTCGAGGGTGAGTAAAACACAGGCTAATTTTCATTTTTGGGTGAACTAACCCTTGAAGATCTGAAAAAGTCACGGAAATATCTTTTATTTTTACATTTTTATTTCCAGTTATATTGAAGGACTGGACATTTGCAACCTTTACGGTGGACATACATGACACACCGAATGGTAAAACATCTGTCATATGTCCCATTCCTGTCAAAATAAGCTGCAAAATGTACCATATGCATAGGAAAACTACACAATTTCAGTTGATATGAAAATCACAGTGCTGCATCTCATCCTATTGTACGTTCCTAGTGTGTGCTAAAAATGTAAGGCTGTTTTTATTTGCTCACCAGCAGCGATTCAGATGGCATCTTCTTGTATTTGTTCTGCTCTCTTTTTAGCCCCTCATAGGTCATGAACTGCAGTGCAGCATGGGAAGTCCCCACCAGTCCAGGCACGAAACCCTAAAGCGGCAGACCAACAAAATGAGGCTCACAAAACCACAATCACACAGTTACCTCAGACTAAAAGCAACGTCATCGTGTTCAACTAGACTAGACTAGAATTAAACTAGAAGGTTGTCTACTTCAATATGTAATCGTTTTAGTACAATCTGGCGTGACTCTCAAAGAATTGAGCCTATACTGTATTTAGTGAAGCCGGATAATAAGTGAGGATCTGGGGTAACAAAGGAGACGTGGGAGATATACAGAGGTCTTAGATCCGCGCTGATTCTGTGGCCCTACAGAAAAATACAATGTTACAGAGCAAAAAGCTGGATCAGCCCACTTTGGACGTCAACACGCACACACAGCGAACAGGTTCTGAAAAGCAACAACTGGCCCGCGACACGCATATCAGAGTATGATATGATATTCAATGAGAACAGGTTATTAAGTTATTACTAGTCAATTATTACACTAATTTAGAATACAAAAGACAAACTTGCACAGATGACCCTTGTGAAAAAAGGAAAGTGCAATTAATTGTATTGAATGTGCACTTGTATTGTACTTCAAATCTTAAAAGTATATTTTAAAAAATGTACTTGCAGATAATATAATATTAATGAAATAAAAGCCCACTTAAGTGTACTTAAAGAGAGACACTTTCATGACTATAATTCTAAAACGCACTTAAGTACATTTTTTAATGGATGAAAATGATGTACAAATTACTTAAAGTACATTTTTAAATCATGTCTCATTTGTTGGTCGTGGTTTAAAATAGTACTTATTTTGATGTGTTGACCAACATACTGAAGCACATATAAAGCACTTGATTATAATTTTAACTTTAGTGTGTTATTTGATATTACATTTAAAGTTAAAATATTTAGTATTAATTCCAATGCCATCATATTATGTGTAGTATAAATGTTTAAATATGCATGCAAGTTTCAATAGAAATTACATTAAAGTATGTTTTAGTTTAGCATAAATGCTTGTCAGTTTATTCAGCAGTACACTTTAACCATATTTCAGAGACAACAGAAGTATGAATAATGAAATTATATATAAAGATTAGTGCTGTCAAACCATTAATCACATACAAAATAATAGTTTTTGTTTACATAATATATGTGTGTGTACTGCGTATATTTATTATCTATATATATAAATACACACACATGCATTATATATTCAAGAAAAATATGTTACTTTGTATATTACATTTATTTATATATAATATAAAATATTGACCGTATACATTGTAAAATATTTCTAAAATAATACTGTCTGAGGTTGTATTTATATATACATAATAAATATACACAGACACATACATATATTATGTAAACAAAAACTTTTATTTGGGATGCGATTAATCATGATTAATCGTTTGACAGATGTACTTACGTCCTGATTTATTGGGTTAAAAAAAACAACTAATTGCATTTAATACAAAGTAAACCAATTACATCTATTAATGGTTAAACAACGTGCATTTAAGAAAAACAACCATAAAGGAATTTGCACTTAAGTATTTCTTATGGATACTATTTTCAAAAATAAGTACTCGTTTTTTTTTTTAAGTATGCTGAAGTGCTTCTTTTTCACAAAGGGGAATTGTGTACCAAACGTGTGTTTCAGGAAGTAATTGGGACAAATGTTTAATTTCATGTTGACTTTAATTTTGAGATTAGCACACATGAAAGCTCTATTACATCTGCAACAGATCTCGGGTTAGTTTAAAATCTGTAGATGTACCCTGTAGAGTCCCGGGATACCCTCGTGACGGTATATTTTCACGAGGGCGTCCATCATTCCCTTGTACTGCTTCCGTGAAGGGTCTGCATTGTACTGCAGCACCAGCCGGGTCTTTGTCACCCAGACCGGGTTGGTGAGGCAAAGCGTCAGCATGCCTGGAAACATGGAACAGGGGACCTTCACACCAACACTTAACTAGTCACTCCACCTTAGTGCTCTGTCTGAGATCTGAGACAGGTTTTTTACATGTAAAAGAGACCAATAGGAATAATAATTCATTGCTGTATTATCATTATGCGTCTAAAAATGCAGGCTGGGGTTGAGTATGTTTTTGGTCATACTGGTAAAGCTGAAGTGTGTTCATTTTCTATTAGTGATAGCATTGTATTGCACTGATATTGTTGGACTGGTTTCTTCCTCAATATTCTTTAGTGATGAATTGAAAAAAGCTGCGTGTTTCACTTCCTAAGCTGATACCACAATCTTGTTTCTTCTCTATTTTTTTTGTCAGTTTCAAATCGGCCACATAGAAAACCGTTTTGAAGCTGGTCATTCTTGTTATGCAAAGCACTTTCATATCCTCATCACATATATACAGTATATTAACACACAGGATGGAAATAGGATAGAAATTAAATTAGTTTCTTTTTTTAAATATCTCAAACATAGGTCAATTTCAACCTTTGTGTAAAACCTAAAACTGGTAATTGTGAGGTAGTCTAAAATAAGAAATAGTCACATTGCTATGAGACATACAGTCGTAATTACAAGATATAAAGTTGCAATTACCTGAAATAAAGTTGCCATTTTGAGAAATGGAAAGGTGCAGTTTCTGTTTTAAATTTTTTCCCATACAATTAAGTAAACAGAGAGCTGGCAATTGACCCTTCACTAAGACCCGTCCTCCTAAATTACTTCTACTCCGACACACTTTACAGAAAAATGTCTCATAATGCTTTGAAGATTTCTCTGAAACAGCATAATTTTCAGTAAAACGTGCTAATTAGGTGGTAAAAACTGATTGCATATTATTCCTGCATTCTTGACTGGAATGAACTGTGATATTGCAAATCATTTTTCCCTGCCATTTTTCTTTAAAGAAATGAACGCAGTAACGTGATTAAAATCTGCAGAGACAGAATCAAGGCCAATGCTTCACGCAGTCAACGGCAAACAGAGAATCTCATTTAAACGCTGATAACATTAGTGTAAGTGAACTGAACGTACAACACATTTACTGTGCGTCTGTGAACTCTTAAGTTACTACTGCATCTACTGTTACCTCAAGCAACACAATTTAATTAGAGGTAAGTTACTGTAAATTTGTGACCTGGCAACAATGTTTCATCATATTTTGAGCTCATTTCTGTAAAATCTGGTTTAAAACTAGGCCTGGGCGATAAAACGGTATCGGTATTTATCGACGGTACACCTTCATCGATAATGATAGAAAAAATGTTCGATATAGCGCACGATATAGGCACGTGCTTTGAGAGACGTTTGTGCTATGCTTGTATGTGATGAGGAGATTGTGAATAAAGAATGAATATTAGTCGAATTTAAAATAAAAAAAAAAATTGCATTTGAATGCAAAAACGGTGCAATCGAATGTTAGGAGTGTGTCAGGGAGCGTCATCAGTGGCGCGCGAGATGCGGTGATGGTAATGTAAGTGACGTTGTTGCATTTTAATGTTTTGTTAGTCTAGCCCACGAGACGCGTCGCTGCTGCGTTATTAATTCAAAATATTAGAGAAATATAGAAGCTCAATGCGTAGAACATCTTGATTAGGTTAAAACCGAAACCCAAGCCATTCACACAGAATGCATATTCAGCTCATTTTTTTAGACAGACAAATATGACTGCTGCACTCGCGTCATGCAAAGTTAAAACAGTTTAAACGTTTAGAAAACACGTTGCGAATTTGTGGAGGTTTATTCCATTTCACTGAGTCTCTTATGTTTTTAAATGCAATCTGTGCGAATGGCGCTTCGGCTCTTTGTATTAAGGCGTTCTAACACCCCCCCACATATCTACCTCACTATGTTAAATAGTAGCATAACGCCGCCAAATGTTCACGCAAAGGAAGAAGGCGTGGTTTCAGTAACCGCATTTAGTGTTGATGCAGCCATGTCAGGGAAACGCTGTGTGTTTTCTAGGCGAAAGCAAAAGCACTTTATTTGGCCTTCCGAAAGTAGATGCATTTAGGAATCTTTAAGATTACTTACAACAGAACAGCAATGCATTTTATGGACGACCGTTTCGTGAACCTAGGAGAGGAGGTCATTCTACTTTGCTATGACAATCTGGCGCTTCTCAATCAGCTACTGTTTTGTTATTAGTTTAAGATTTGCTATTGACTGTTCAATGCGGAGTTTTGCGCATCGTGTGTATGTGCGTGTGTGTGTGTGTGAGTGTGTGTGTTTGTGAGAGAGAGAGAGAGAGAGACAGTTTCACATCACTGGTCTGCACGAGAATTCTGTTTTCACCCCTTTCAGGGCTCTGTCTTTACATTTTTTTGAAGATGACGCTTGCGATTATGGTAAGGGGCGTTACTTTTCCGACGAGTGCTTGCGGTGTTTGGCCTATCAACATGCACTGGGTCAGCTGGCCAATCAGAGCAGACTGTGCTTGGCGGAAGGAGGGACTTTGTAGAAAACGAAGCGTTTGAGAGAGGCGGGGCATGAGGACCTACAATAATGTACATTATTTGAAAAATAAAGTGTTTTTTGACATTAAACATGTCAGCATATTCTGTTACACCAAATACACAAAGTAATGATCTTTAAAAAGCATCATATGACCCCTTTAAGACTTATTTAATCTGCATATAAAACATAAGAAAGGAGATATTTGTTTACATTTTATTTTTTGTTTGACTGTTAAAACAAAAACAAAATATTTGTTGCTTAATAATCGCGTAAATTAAAAATAGTGGTTTAATTTCAAAAATTTATTGCTCTGTTTTAAAAAGGGTTATCAAAAATGTCAATAATTATATCGTACGTAACGATACGAACTATACATTGATACGTTTTTTTAGCTATATCGCCCAGCCCTGTTTAAAACTGTGCAAAAATGTCCTCATTTCCATACACTTACACTACCTTTAAAAAGTGAATTTGTTTTTGAACGACTGTCTCTTCTGCTCACAAGTGGTATGTATTTGGTCAAGACAGTAAAACACTAAATATTTACATATTATTCCTGTTTAAATAAACTGAATACATTTTAAAATGTAATTTATTCCTGTGATAAAAGCTGAATTTTCAGCAGCATTACTCCAGTCTTCAGTGTCACATGATCCTTCAGAAATCATTCTGATATGAGCAGTTCTCATTATTATCCATGTTGAAAATGTTGTGCTGCTTCATATTTTTGTAGAAACTGTGATACATTTGTTTCTTTAAGGGATAGAAGAACAGCATTTATACGCAATAGAAATATGTTGTAACATTATAAGTATTTTACTGTCACTTTTGTTCAATTTAGCATGTCCTTGCTTAATAAAAGTGTTTATTATTTAATTTCTTTTAAAAAGAAAACTGTCGGTGGTGCTTCGTAAGGGTCACTTTATTAAGAAATCCGATCTCTAATCTAAATGTTTGAAATAAAACATGCCGTTTTAGTTTTGTCGTCAATCTACGTATCCTCAATTTCACTTTCCATTCTGTTTAAATATCCTTTCAAATGACTACCTAATGACATCCTCCAAGAAATCATTTTTGGATGGAAAAACAACAGCTTAAATGTCAATAAAACATTAGTGGATTTAATGATGTCTGTGACGTTTTATGGTATTATTTGGTTTGTGTCACTCTAAAATATTCGATCGTCTTAAAAATAAATATGAAAATTGTATTACATTACCAACAACATTGAAGTTATCTTGAAAGAAAACTAACTCAATGCCCTCAGCAGACTTCTAACTTCAACAAAAATCTAACTTCAGCTATTTCCATCCTGTTTGCTTGCTTATCACTGTGCAAACAATCAAGTTCAAGCCTCTGAGTTTGACCTGTTATCTTCAGTCTGGTCTATTTTAGTAAATTAAAACAAGCATAAACAAGTGGTTAACATCTGATAGTCACAGAGTGTGCGGCGTAGCCTAAAGTTCGGGCATAACAGGAATGATCCGGCGGAGGAACACAGCGTCTCCAAGGCCTCTGCCATTCCAGCTGTTCCCGTCTCATAGCTGAGCTACAGATTTAGCTGTGTTTAGTTTGTCAGGCTCACAGGTGGCTCTTTCTCAAACTGACCTGCCTCCGCTGCAGACACCAGGTGTTCGCCAGCACTCAGCTCTGTTTGCCGTCCCTCCTGCGTGTACGCTTTAATAGCATTATAACTGCGGGAAGATGAGAAAGGACCACGTTATGGTCCCCAGAGTCCTTTAGCACATGCATGTCTATTGTACAGTGCTGTAAGCTGACCATGCTTTATGTAAGTTATTGAATCACCATGTGGATTTCAGGGAAGGTAAACTTAGAAAACATACATAACGTCATAATTTACTCACTTGCATGTCATTACAACCTGTAGGACTTGAGCAAATCAACAGTGCTGCTGGATATTAGACTGCTGAGCTACATCTCTCCAGATTTATTGTTATGGTCAGATCTTCACACTTAATCTTTTTTTTCCACAGCATAACAAAATATTAGGAGAAATGTTCTTCTTGGCATTACAGCCTGCTTAGGACAAAGACCAAATCAACAAGGATCTACTACTTATATTTCAGTGTTGGCACCCGTGTAAAGTTGCACATACACAGTTTGTTTGCCAGTGATCCGGATCTGAAATCAGGTCAGATGAATTCCTGGAGTGTCTTCATAACTCATACACTATCAACTGACACAGCACTGTTGGCAGCTTCTTTTTTTGGCCTGTGAACTTTAAAGGATCCATGCCTTTTCAAGAAAGATCACTTCTATATTATTGTTATTTTGTTATTATATTTTAATTGATTAATATGTTTATTTGTATTTATTTATTTTTTGTAAAAAATAGTCACTATCATATAAATTATTTCACAATATTGTGAGAATCTTACAAGAAATAAGTTTTTTGTTTAATTATAGTCTAATATATATAGATTATATAATATTATATAAATATATATATTATAGTAGTAAACAGACTCGTGTATGTCAAAAATGTTCCCATCTGGCATTTCTCATGCTTTAAATGTTTTGAGTAAAAATATCCAGTATATATACACGCTGTCAAAAGTTTGGAATACTTAAATTTTTTTTTTTTTAATGCGTAACCAAGTATTCAAGTTATTAAATACAGAATATGTCAATATTATTAGAACTGACATTTGTTTTCTAGTCCGTGTTTTTATTATTACTAATTAATTATTATTATTTTTGATCTTTTAATTTATATTAAATATATACTACTATATTTAAATGTAATTTATTCCTGTGATGGCTCAGCTGAATTTTCAGCAGCCATTACTCCAGAGTTCACATGATCTTTCAGAAATAATTCTATATGCTGATTTGCTGCTCAAGAACCATTTCTGATCATAATTAAGGTTGCAAAACTAGGGATGCACGATATATCGGCCACCATATCGGTATCGGCCGATAAATGTTCATTTTTTCTGTTATCGGTATCGGCCCAATAAGAAAATTTGGCCGATATCTTAAAGCCGATAAATAATGCATTATTTCCTTCAGAGACACTTCAGATGCGTGCTGTTCGTTTGCAGACTTTTGTGCAATTGTACGTTGTAATATTGTGTTTATTTGATGTATATCTGATTTATCTCATATAGAATGCGTTTGGTTAAGTTAAAAGAGCGCTTCAGTTTACCGGTGATCATCTTTAGCTCAGCGCACGCAGCTCAAACAGCAGTGCACAACATTAATAACTATGATTGGGAATGTCGTGTATATAAATTACTATGGACATTATTATAAAAACCCGTTGTGCATTCTTTGTGTTTTAGTTGGCTGTTTTCAGCGCGGTGATATGGAAGAGCGCATCCACAACAGGATCACATATTCTGACTATAGCACGCAATAACTGTATCATTTTGTACATATATAAGTTGTAATATTATGTTTATGTTGTATTAATATTAATCTCAGGATGCATTTCCTTGAGTTAAATAAGCTGCCAGCAAAACGCTTCAGTTTACCGTGTTCATTCAGCTCTTCAGCTTCAGCACGCGCAGCTCAACGGCTGCTATTTAAAACAGTGGTATTAATTTGTTACTTTTTCAAAATCATCGATACATTATTAATAACAACAACCACTTGTATTTTTCTCTTATTATTTTCATCAACAATATGGTTTAGTAATTAAAAGACTTTTTTTATGACTAAATTTGGTAATGGGAGAGTAAAAATATTTTTAAAACGTACACCGTTCAAACTAGGCTGCTTATGTTGAAGTGTTTGGGATGTGGCTTTTAATGATGAGACCTTTCTTGTAAACAGGCTCTCAAAAAGTATATAACAATTTGTATATAGATTTATCGGCCAACATATCAGTTATCGGCTTTCAAAAATAAAGTACTCGTTATCGGTATCGGCCAAATATATTTTCATATCGGTGCATCCCTATTGAAAACAGTTGTGCTGCTTCATATTTTTGTAAAAACGGTGACATTTTTTTTTCCAGAATTCTTTGATGAATAAAAAGTTTAAAAGAACAGCATTCATTTCAAATACAAATCTTTTGGAAAATTACACACATTTTTTTTTGGATCAATTTAATGCAACCTTGCTAAATTAAAGTATTATTTGCAAGTAAAATAAAAACAAAGGTATTGACAAACTTTTGACATACTGTACGTTCAGTGTTGGGGAGTAACTAATTACATGTAAGTGCCTTACGTAATTTAATTACAAAATAAATGTAACTGTAATCCGTTACAGTTACTGAGAATTGTTTTTTAATTAAATTACATTTACATTTAGTCATTTAGCAGATGCTTTTATCTGTAACCTATTAAGTAACCTTCCCAACACTGAATATAGTGAAGTTAATAAGTGTTTAGAAATACATTCAAACAGGAAATTCCATTCCGTGCTTCCCTTTTCAACACAACTCTGACTACTTACAAGAGGAAGTACAGGCCCCACGATGCCCCGGCCCCCCAGATGTTGGGGGTCACACCCTGATAGAGTCCTCTAATCCCTTCCAGCTTCCAGATGGTCTTCATGCAGTGCACCACGCCATCGTACTGGGGTCGCATTTTCAGACCATCACTTACTGGAACGAGCAAGAAACAGTGGGGGAAACAACACACTCCAACTTCTGCTTCAAAACAATCTAAAAATCTCTTTGAAAAAGACCAGTGCAAAGGTAAAACTAGCAGGCAATCTGTGTTGTGCCCTCTGTGTGTTTTTTTAGTTTTCTGGGTTGCGTCTCAAAAGTAGTGCTGCTGAACGATTAATCGCGATTAATCGCATCCGAAATACAAGTTTTTGTTCACATAATATACGAGTGTGTACTGTGTGTATTTATTTATCATGTATATATCTCCACAGGCTCTAGAAATCTGTGCGCGTGAGTGCATTGTTCAGCGCTTGAGCGTGAGCTATCTTTGACGACGACTTATTACACTATATTTACTGCAACCTGCTATTTATATGTTTATAGTAAATGTGCTATAAATATTATTTTGTACTATGTTTTTTTTCGTTTCTGGGTTGCTTCTCAAAACGTAGTGCCTGCTGAACGTTAATCGCATCCAATATAAAAGTTTTTGTTCACATAATATACGAGTGTGTACTGTGTATATTTAGGAAGCACATATGCATGTATATATTTAAGAAAAAATATGTTAGGTTTACATAAATACATTTATATTAAGATATATAATAATATATATATATATATATATAAATCGATAATTTATATGAATATAAACATATAGTAGCTACATTTCAATATTTTCAAAATATATGCTGTATGTTTGTGTATTTATATATACATAATAAATATACACCGTACCCACACATATATTATGCAAACAAAAACTTTATTTTGAATGCGATTAATCGCGATTAATCCTTTAACAGCACTACCAAACCTAGAGCGATGACCAGTTTTTCAGATTGTTACACTGAACACAACATAGCGTTTCTGTCTCTGCTCTTGTAGAGCAATTTTCAGCTTTTATAATTTACTTAGGTTACAGAATAATGGAAATACTAGGCGTAAAATTATTTTGTATTGATATTTTACTCATATCCTAGGTTTTCATATTTACAAAAAAACAACTAAAAAGCCTGTCTACCCCGTATTTTTTGGCCATACGCATGCTGTCCCTGCGGCAGCATGGAGTGTTTGAGACCCCTCTCTGCAGTATTACACAAACACCATGTACTCAACCTGCGAACCTGATTGCATCAATCCAGGTGGTTCAACACCATGTGGAAATAAACTCGCCCCACTGAGTCCGGCCGCGTATTGTTTTCATAATCTGATGGGCTTCGAGAGCTCTCAGGAGGCTTGCCTAAGAGACCACAGAAGAGCCATAGGAGTCTGCGGCGTGCCTCTTCGTCCCCTGGAACGGTAGGCTCGGTTTGTTTCGGACTTCCTTAGCTGCAAGGAGGCAGGACAATCCTTTGTTAGTGCGACGGCGGGCACACTAACCCTGATTATGTATATCTTATATATATATATATATTATATATATTTATATAAAGAACACAAGTAACCAATGCACCTATTACACTCGTAGCTCCCGCCTTTTCCATTGTTAAGCGCGACCGCTCGTCTGACCTCCGCTTCTCGAAGAAGGTAAACAACAGAGCGTGGTGACGCAGCTCAGTAGGCGGGGCGACGTGCGTCGCAGCAGCCAATCCCCATCCCGTATGATGTGACGTCCTTCAGAGATCCGCCCTCTCCACAGGCTCTGTGCGCGTGAGTGCATTGTTCAGCGCTTGAGCGTGAGCTATATTTGACGACGACTTATTACACTATATTTACTGCAACCTGCTATTTATATGTTTAAAGTAAATGTGCTATATTTTGTTACTTATAAGCAGTGTTGGGGAAAGTTACTTTTAAAAGTAATGCGTTCCAATATTGCGTTACTCCATAAAAAAGTAGCTAATTACGTTACTTGGTTACTTTTTATGGAAAGTAATGCGTTACGTTACTTTTGCGTTACTTTTTAAATCTGGACAGGGCTTGCTTGTTTGTTTTTTAAATAAAAAAGTTCTATTTTTGGCAAATATAAAAGCCTTTTCACACCAAAAGTGAAATGAATAAGCCTCAGGCTGAAGGGAAAGTACATTTACGTCCGTACAGTAGAATGCAGAAGAAGATTTCAACACACTTCAGCAATAAACAAAGTTATTTGATGTTTATTAGTACGGGTGAACTGGATCATCGAAGGTCAGAAGCAAAGACATTGGTTAATAGAATGGGATTAAATACATAAAGGATATTTGTGTTGTTTAGCATTTAATTATTGCAGGTTTGCGTCATATTCTGAGAATTATTTGTATTCATTTTGAGGAATACTGAATCTGTGTGTTTTTGTGAGTGAGATGAATTAATGCATATTCATATTTATTTTAGATCTAGAGTAACATCTTCTGATTTCTCTCACCATGGCGACACCAGAGCTGTCAATCAATACATTGGAAAAAAAAGTAACTTGCATTACTTATTTGAAAAAGTAACTCAGATATTCTCTTGTAAATTAAAAAGTAATGCGTTACTTTACTAGTTACTTGAAAAAAGTAATCTGATTACGTAACTTACGTTACTTGTAATGCGTTACCCCCAACACTGATTATAATAAGACGCCTTATAGTAGGCCTATGTATCCAAGGTACTCAAAATTAATGAATGAATGATTGGTTTTGAATTAATTAATTAATTTAATGAATGAATTTTCTCCTCCACACTACTTCCAAAACCTGTTATTATTTTATAGGCTACAGCAATCTGAAAGAAGAAGAAGAAAACACCAGACACATTTTATATTTTATGTATATTTTACATACAATTTATATATGCCATTTCGACCTAAAGGATTATGATTCAATGTTTTAAATTATTATTTTTAATGTTGATTGTAGTAGTAGTATTAGTACATCATAAGGTGGAAGCTCAAATATAAAATCCGAATTGCATTTTTATCATTTTGATGCATTTATTTTGAAATGTTTAGGTAATGTTTTAGATGTATAAAACTATTCACACATTTCATATAAGACATCATACCTGCTCCAAAGATGATGCTCATGTTGGTCCATTATTACCTAAAATTTTATAAATTGTAAGGCAGTTTGTTGACAAAAAAAAGTGATTGTTGATGATTGTATCTGGTGGTAAAGAAATGACACCATTGTTTCTCATAATGAAATCATGAAACTTGCATTGCATAATATGATTGCATTATTCCTTGTTTTGTTTTGTTTTTTTCAGTGAGCAGTTGTTTAAACTGGTCTGTAAGATTTTTATATGTTTTTAGGAAGTTTTATACTCACCAAGGCTGCATTTATTTGATCAAAAAAATACAGTAGAAACCCTGTAAATTCTTATACAGTGTAAATCACGGGTTTTCTGTTTAAATATATTTAAAAATATAATTGATTTCTGTGATCAAAGCTGAATTTTCAGCAGCATTACTCCAGTCTTCAGTGTCACATGATCCTCCAGAAATCATTCTAATATGCTGATTTTCTTATAATCATCAATGATGAAAACAGTGATACATTTTTTTCAGGATTCTTTAATGAATAGAAAGAACTGCATTTATTTGAATTAGAAATCTTTTATAATTTTAAATGTATCACCAGTACTTTTTGACAAACATAATTCGTTCTTGCCGAATTAAAAACACACACACACACACACACTTACTGACCCCAAACTTTTGAAAGGTAGTGGAAATCTGATTATAGGCCTATGTGCAATACCACTAACCGACGTCCAGATTTAATGAAAGTAATTCAAATATATCACTTTAACATTCAAATTAATACTTAGTTTTGGGTTATGCCTTTTAGTTTTATAATGCCCTTCTATGATTTGATGGCAATGGCATTAAGTTAGGTAACATACTCCTTAAAGAGGTCTGAGGAGACAAAAAAATAATTTAAACTAATAGAAAGAGTTCTCATTCACCACAGTCTGAGACATAAACCTTTTAAAAATAATAATACATTAAAAACATAATAAATAAATAAAAATTCTGGTTGATGACTTGTCACCAGTGTTGGGAAGTAGTAACATGTAATGGAATGATGTAATTTAATTACAAAATAAATGTAATTGCAATCAGTTACAGTTACTGAGAAAATGGTTTAAACATTTTTTAATACGTTACATGTGAACATGTTAACGATATACAAGGAGGTTAGCATCTGAATATTTTTCCACACACAAGACAGACAGACACACACACCCACCCACACACAGACACACCACACACACACACACACACGTCACCCACACCACACAACAAGACACACACACACACTCTCACACAGAGACACACACACATACACACACACACCACACACACCACACCACACCACACCAGACAGACACACACAGACACACACACACAGACACACACACACACACACACCCCACACACACACAGACACACACACAGACACACACCCACACAGACACACACACAGACACACACACACCACACCACACCCACGACAACATACTACACACACAGACACACACCACACACACACACAAACACACACCACACCACACCACACACATACACACACACCACACCCACACACACAACCTACACACACATAACACACACACACACACACACACCCACAGACAGACAGACACACACACGACAGACAGACACACACGACACACCACAGACACACACACACCCACCAGACCCACACACACGACATGACACCCTCAACCACCACACAAACCCCACATACAGACAGACCACCCAGACACACACACAGACACACTCACACACACACACACACACATACATACAGACACACACACACACACACACACTCACTCATTCTCTCACAAACACACACACACACACCCACATACAACACACACAGACACACACACAACACACACACACAAAAAACACACACACAAACACACAAAAACACACAAACACACACACACATACACAAACACACAAACACACACACACAAAAAACACACACACACACACACATACATACACACACACACACACACACCACCCCCACACACACACACACAACACACACTCACACACACACACACACAGAGACACTCACACACAGACCCACAGACACACACACACACACACACACCCACACCTACACACACACACACACACAAAAACCGACACACACAGACACACCCACACACCACTCGCATGCACACAACAAAGACCACACCACACACTCCCACACAAACACCACACATACACCACCACACACACACACACAGATTTCATTGATTTCTTATAAATTGCATCGACATGCTCTAAAATATGAGGCACCAATATTTCAGGAGTTTAAGACACAGAATAGTACAAATGCTTATTCAATAACTGCTTTATTTCCTATTTCGATTTATGTAGACTATATGCTATATTTTTTTAAGATTAACTGTTTTTTACAGCATAGTTATATGCCAGTGTTTCCTGTCATAGCTATACAAAGATTTGATTTCAAAAACAGTATCATAGATATTAAACTATATTTCTTGTTATGATTTTAAATCTGCATTTAAGCTCAGAACAACCTCAAAGTAAAAAGAGGTGCTAAAGTATAATTTTGTGGTGGCTGTGCTATAAAATGAAATGATTATAATCTTAATTGTTAAGTTTTGAAGCCTGACACGTCAATCAGTGTGCATCCTAATCTAATGTTCACCCTGCACTCTAAAAACGCGGGGCCAAACCCAATAGCTGGGTTTGTCCCTGTTTAACCCAGCATTTTTTAGAGTGTGCTTGCTTTAAATGTTTCAAAATGATTAACGGTTAAAACAATATAATTTTAGAAAAGTAATCAAATGTAATAAGTTACATTAATTGGTGACACTTTATTTTAAGGTGCCCTAGTTACACGTTACATTACTATTTGAATTATGCATAATTATATATGCAGTAACCCTAACTAACCCTAACCCTAAACCCTAAACAATGCTGGGTTAAATACAACAGTGCTGGGTAAAATAGGGACAAACTCAGCAATTGGGCTGTTTTGACACAGCGGTTGGATTTTACTCACAAGATTGGGTAAACATTTAACCACAACCACTGGGTCATTTCTGGGTTTGTCCCTGTTTTACCCAGCCTGGTTGTATTTACCTCCAGCATTTTAGAGTGTAGAGTAGGGTACATGAAGTTAATTATATTATTACGCAAAGCTTCTTAAATGTATACTTACAAGGACACCTAAAATAAAGTGTAACCCACTACTTTATTAAAGGGGTCATATGATGCAATTAAAAAAAAAGAAACAACACAAGAACATTATTTGTGTATTTGGTGTAATGAAATTTGTTTATGCTGTTTAAGGTTCAAAAACCATTATTTTCCACATACTGTACATTGTTTCTCCTCTCTGCCCCGCCTTTCTGAAACGCGTCGAGTTTTACAAAGCTCATTGGTCTGAAAAAGAGAGGTGTGTTTTGATTGGCCAGCTATCCAGTGCATTGTTATTGGCCGAATACCTCAAGCGTGTGACTGAAATGTTACACCCCTTTACCATACTGTGATGGAGCGACGAGACTAAAACATTAAAAACCATTATAAATGAGGCATTTGGTGCATCCAGTGGGGACATAATTACGGATTATAATGACTTTTACTGTCTTTTTATGCGTTGCGTTGCGTATCGCGCCGCGTAAACATTAAACCATGTTTGCATTTGTGATCGGATAAATGACAAACAACAAGCGCTACTCTAAACTGCTCAAAACTCGCGTTTGATCATCAGTGTCAATCCTTTAAATATGAAAACGTACTTACTGTCTGTGAGTCAGAACAGCCGGCATTTAAAAATAAATAAATAGTCTAACGTACTCTCCCAGGATCAGTAAACAGCCCTCCATAAAATGTGCCGGCGATCCACAGCACTAAGTTGATGTATTTCCTCAGCGACCAGCACAGATCAGCTCTAGGCATGACGAAGTGGATATCGTTCTTTTTTGGAAGACCAAACAAAGTAGTTTCGCTTTTGCAACGAAACACAGCGTCTTCACGACATTGCGGCGGCAACAACAATACTACAGCGTTAATAAAAGTTACGCCTTCTTTCTTTGCGTGAACATTTGCGCGGTGTTATGCAAATCTTCCCACATCGTGACGTAGACATGTGGGGGCGTGTTAGAACGAGCCGTTTTAGGTAGGCGTGGTTGACTCTAACTTTTATAAAGAATATCTCTTTTGGATTTGGGACTTTAGTCTTTGCAACTTTACAGGTCTTCTTTATGCACCAAGAGCTTGTAACACTCCAAAGAGAAAGGAAAAATTGAAATCGCATCATATGACCCCTTTAAAGTAACTGAAATAGTTACACTACTTATTACATTTTGAATAGGGTAACTTGTAATCTGTAACCTACTACATTTCCAAAGGAACTTTCCCAACTCTCTCGCCTCCCGTCGATGAACGCGGCGGGCGGGGCAGCGGAAGTGCGACCTGACCATCTGATCTTTGTCCTGCGTAAGACCGTCGCTCCGCCTCGCTCTCCTATCGGACCGCTTCCCTGCCGCATCCATTTTTGTGCATTCAAGAAATCTCTTGGAGTTAGCAGCAGCAGCGGCAGGAGGGAATCGCGGGGAAGTCCGCCGACAACCGCAATAAGGATCGCGGCAGCAGCAGCAGCAGCAGCAGCAGCCATGGGTTAGGCTACATTCACCATGATTGCGAAATAAAAGGCAAGCGCCCGTTTGATCTCCACACACACATTAAAGCCTGGGATGCCCTCGGCTCCCGGAAACGCGAGAAGCCCAAGGGTTTTCTCAGACCTCATTCTCAGAAGATGCTTGCTCTTATGAGGCAGCGTGACAAGCTACATTGCTGTCACTGGGATGCATATTGATTCTAGCTAACAATGCACCACTAAATCCACCAATGCAGGGTGTGAAGGTGTTATTATCATGAAACCATTAGTTGTCTGCGGTCTTCATCATCGTAATGCATGTAGTAGATGAGATCAGTACACTTATGCATCGCATAAACACAACACTGGCTACACGTGTAGGATGCATAGAGATGTGTTTCATGTTCACGCATCGCTCTCTCAGCAGCATCCACAACCTGAAGATGTCAGCTTTGGGGGCCCCTGCGGCTCCCGCTCCGCCGGACCTGAGCCACCTCACCGAGGAGGAGAGGAGGATCATCCTCTCGGTCATGGAGCGGCAGAAGACAGAGGAGGAGAAAGAGCAGTCCATGCTGAAGTAAGCTTGTGTTCAGCACCCTTAGTAGGGGGCAAGGAGGACTGCATTTGTCTCTTTAAACGCGCTCCCTCCTGTCGTTTTCAGCATGACTGTCTCCTGAAATGTAATACGTCTGCTTACGTCGACTGTCAATATTAGGCTATTGTTGAGACGAGCGCGGACAAAACAGAAGGGGTGCCGCGTGTGGATGTAGTATTTCGCCTCTGGTGGGCTTGGTTAGCTGTGGGCGCCATCTTCGCTAAAAATCCCACCAGCCACCGTTTATACCAGAGATTACTACACGTTTGAATGCGTGCTGTCGAATAGGTCAGGCGTTAACTATTAACGCGACGCCCAGCGCGCTTGCCAAGGAGCCCGGCGCGGTGTTTTCAGCACCACGGCGCTGTCCGCTGCAGATGCGTGTTTCTCTGACAGATCAGCCTTCCTGTGTGTGTGCTTGTTTGTGCTACATTATGGGGACCAAATGTGATAGTAAAAGCTGAATTTTTTTACATTTGGTCCACACGAGGAAAAGATTTATTAAAAATAGTAAATGATGCAAACATGTTTTCTGTAAGGGGTAGGTTTAGGGGATAGAAAATATGGTTTGGTCAGTATAAAAGTAATAGAAGTCTATGGAAAGTCCCCATAAACACGTGTAGGTGTGTGTGTGTGTGTTTGCTTGACAGGCCTTATTAATTGCAAGGGTGCACCTGTTTTTCTTGTGTATGTAGAGGTAGTTGATATCAAGCAGTGAAAGTGTCCCGCAGTGTGACATGAAACACTTCCTCTAAGTCTGTCTGGAAAAGCACTGGACCAGTAATTCTTGTTTAAGTACTATAGTATTTTTTTTGTAGTTTTGTTTGTGTATGCATGTGTGTGTGTATAAAGTGGTGGCCAAAATGATTAGAGCACTAGTATTTTCAGCAGCTAAAAATTATTTTAAGCCAGTTATTTTGTTGTAGTGTGTCAGTAGGAAATATCAGTTTACATTTCCAAACATTCATTTAGCCATTAATTGTAATAATCCAGTGAGATTTTTGTTTGCTCTACACAGAGATCTGATCATCATCAGTCTGTCTGAGATCACATGAAGAAACAGAACAAACTGAGACAGACTCAATCCAGAAGAACTGTGGCAGCGTCTCCGAGATGCTTCAAGAGACCTACCTGCAAAGCTACAGTACTGTTAAAAGTTTTAGGCACTTGTGTATAAATGCTGTAAAATGGGGATGCTGTCAAAAATAATGTCAGAAATAGAATTTCTTTATCAATTAACTTCTTTTAACTAAATTAAATCAACATTTGGTTTGATCATCCTTTGCGTTTAAAGCAGCTTTTGCCCTCGGTGCACTTGCACATAGTTTTTTAGAGAGCTTTGCAGGTAGGTTTCTTGAAGCATCTCGGAGACGTTGCCACAGATCTTCTGGATTGGTAAATGTCCTCCGTAATCTGTTCACACAACACACACCATATATATATATACAGGTGCATCTAAAAAAATTTGAATATCATGAAAAAGTTCAATATTTTTTTGTCACTCATTTTAGAAAGTGAAACCCATATATTATGTAGATTCATTACACATAGAGTGAAATATTTCAAGCCTTTATTTTTTTGAAATTTTGATGATTATGGCTTACAGATAATTATAACCCAAAATTCAGTGTCTCAGAAAATGTGGTGGTATTATGTGAAAAAGGTTGTATTGGAACATTCCCCCCCATGGTGTCAACCCTATTCAGATGCTAATCAACTCAAAACACCTGCAAAGTTTTTCCTGAGCCTTCAAAATTGTCTCTCCGTTTGGTTCACTAGGCTACACAATCATTGGGAAGACTGCTGATTTGACAGATGTATATATAATTTATATATAATAATTTAACTCATATACTCTTATATATCATAAATAGCAAGATTCATCATTATTTCTAGGCTGTTAATTATATGTACAAATGTGCATTTTTGACTATGTTGGTCAAAAGGTGAAAGTGATTTGCACTTTTTGAGTCAAAATGCTGCTATTTTTGTAGTTTAATATTATTAAAATTATATTGATAGCATGAAAATTGCTAAATCGTTTTGAAACATTTAGTATGATTTTTTATGGTGTGAAGCAATTCTGCACTGTTCTGCTCTATTTAACATAAATCTATATTTATATTTAATATCATGTCTGTCATTTAAACCCTTTTATGCCACTTTTTGAGTCAAAATGCTGCTATTCTTGTAGTTTAATACAAATTTGATTACAAATGACATTAATAGCATGGCAATTGCTATATCATTTTGAAAAATTGAGTATACCTTTTTATGGCGTGAAATGATTCTGCACTGTTCTGCACTATTCAAGATAAATGTATATTTATATCTATATCATATTTATATCATTTAAACTTGGATTTTTATGGCATGAAATAAGTAAGATTCTGCATTACTCCCAATCAAATCCAAGCAATTGTATTTTTGACTATATTGGTTGAAAAGTCAAAATGATTTGCACTTGCTACTGTTTTAGCTTAATACAAATTCCAGCACATATCAATAGCATGACAAATAAGCATGAATTGGAAAATATCCCTCTTTTGTTTTAATGTCTGCAGCATTTGATCTGCATGAGCTCCTCAAGTTTGTGTGAAACCTGATGATCGTGTTTTCAGCACGATTTGAGCATCTGAACGTCTGTATGATCATGAACTACTCATGACCTGGAGTCCACTGTGATACAGTCATCTGTTATTTTTGTATAAAAACACACACTAGACATTGCTTTTGACATACTAGAGACAAACCGATTGCTGAGAATTGATGGTTTAATCCACATTTATCCACGTATTGCTCAATGCCTCAAGGCACTTGGTAGAATTGAAAATATTTTTTTCAACTATCCCATAATTAAGCATCTGTTTATGGAGCGGTCTTGCGCTGTGGTTCTGCATCTTGCCCTTAATATTTGCTCTCAGATGCAGTGGGCTTTGTGTTTAGAGAGAGATTATTTACTGGAGTGGCCCAGTTGGCTCCACGGTCCAGGGCTGGACTGAACCCAGTGAACCTCCAGAGCTGTGCCAGAGCTCCGCTCACGTCTGACCGGCATCACTGCCAAACAGCGTGAGCTTCAGCTGCGCCACGTGCCTGTTTGTTGATAGAGAACCGAAACTGGTGTAACTCACCTCCAATGCTCAAGTTTCTAGTATTATCACATGATTGTTCTAAAAACTCAATGGACTCAAGCTCTCAGTGTCACACTTCCAGAGTGTACTGTTGGGTGTTTTGATGCCTCGAGACTGTGTTTATCAAGCTCTTGTGGTGGCAGAGTTCATGTTTCTGATAAGCCATATCACTGATGTTCTGCATAACTGTTCAGTTTAGTTATTTGTTTATGGTGACATACCACCGGTCACGGTTTTTCTTTTCTTTTTTGAAAGTAATGAATACGTTTACTCAGCAAGGAATGCGTAAAATTGATCAAAAGTGACAGCAAATACATTTATAATGGTACAAAAGTAATCTTAAGTAAAATATTTCAAATACCATACTGCACAAATCGACGAGCCTGGACAACAAGGTATCCCGGTTTGTCCCACAAAATAAAACTGAAAGGTTCTCTTTTAGCGCAACTTATAGCATGATTTCTGAAGGATCATGTGACACTGAAGACCGGAGTAATGATGCTGAAAATTCAGCAATTTATATCACAACAATACATTACATTTTACAATATATTCACATAGAAAGCAGTTATTTTAAATTGCAATAATATTTCACAGTATTGCTGTTTTTACTGTATTTTTGATCACATAAATGCAGCATTGGTGAGAAGAAGAGAGAGAGAATGCATGTGTGCGTATAAAATCTGCAAAGTTTGAGATTTTCACTTCCACCCCAAATGATCTGTTCGCACTGTTGTTGTGCTGAAAGTATAATAGGACATTGATAGCTTAAAAAATCAATGCGTTTACTGCCAGACTCAAACTCGCCAGAGTAACTACTGAGCATGAGAAGAGAAAACGTTCTTGTGCGTTTTGGACACATTTCAGCCTCAAGTGAGATTTTCCAAATATTCCACATGAGTAATTGCTATATTTACATTTACATTCATTCATTTAGCAGACTGGTAACTCTTCATTTTACAGTGTCTTTGTTACACATTACAAAAAAGGTCACAGCACGCATCTCCAAATAAACCGCATGTTGTGAAAACGTTATATGAATGTTTGTTTTATTCAGTTGGAGAGACTGTACTTAAAGCTCCTTAATGGCGGTGTCGGCAGCTGGCATGAACTTGTTTGACTGACACAGTTTTGTAAGGCCTGTGCCACTGGAGATCTCACAGTCACTCGGTCAGATGTCAGTCTCTCTGATCTGGGTTGGATACTGTGGCTTAATCTGATTAATTCGTAGTCTGTGTAGTTCACCAGTGTCTTCCTCACAAATGTGCAATTAAGTTTTATAGATTCTTAACATCCAAGAAAAACATTTTAGAAGAGCTTGCTGTTTTTTCTAGTCTAGTTTCTTGTGCATGTTACTCCAAGTTCAAGTCAAGCTTGAATTTATGGTAGTTTTATAGCATTTGGATTTAAAACATACACATCTTAAAGGGACAGTTCAGCTAAAAAAATGAACATTTTGTCATCATTTACTCACCCTACATGAGTTTCCTTCTTCTGTTGAACACTAAATAAGATATTTTAAAGAATGCTGGTAACTAGTTGACAGTTGCCGTTGACTTCCATAGCATAGCAAAACAATTCTATGGAAGTCAATGGCTAACCGTCCACCTGTCTTGGTTACCTTGATGCCATTCTGAAAATGTCTTCTTTTGTGTGAGTGAATAAATGAATTTTCATTTTTGGGTGAACTATCACTTTAAGAAAGGGGTTTCAATGTATAAAGAGTTTATTTGCAAAAACAGATCAAACTGTTTTTTTTTTCTTTTTCAAAAATGTGACCCTGCAGCACAAAAGCAGTGTTAAGAGTCGGCTGGGGTATTTTCCGCTAGCAATATGCCCCCCAAATCCTGTATGGTTCAAAATGATCGATTTTTCTTTTATGCCAAAAATCATTAGGATATTAAGGAAAGATCATGTTCCATGACGATATTTTGTAAATGTCCTACCGTAAATATATCAAAACGTAATTTTTGATTAGTAATATGCATTGCTAAGAACTTCATTTGGACAACTTGATAAGCGATTTTCTCAATATTTAGATTTTTTTGCACCCCCCGATTCCAGATTTTCAAATAGTTGTATCTAGGCCAAATATTGTTCTATCTTAACAAATACATCAATCGCAAAGCCTGATCTGGTTATTCTTTCTGAAAAATTGACCCTTATGACTGGTCACAAATCATGTTTTTTATTATGTCATCATTTTATTTTGTTAGTTAGCTGTATTTTTTAGTTATTTGTTTAACCTAATCAAAATAACCCAACCGCAGTTTGTTTGAGATTAATTGGAATGCACAATGAAAAAACAAGATTTTTGAAAATGGTTAAAAACTGAGTTATCTGTTTTTGCAAATGAACTCTTCATATGCTTTATATCCAAACACTATAAAACTACCATACTTTAAAGCTCGACTTGAACAAGAAGACATCTAACCCATTAAAGTTGAACTATTTTTAGACAAAAAACATCTTGTATACATTCAGAGTAACATCTTTAGCCATTGCATGTGTAAATGCAATTTACACAAGCTTTTTAAAACTTGTCTTGAGACTCCTGCATCTGTGGGATTCAGTTGTGCTTCGTAGCTGTTTTTGAATGTAGTTTTGCACATCGCTGAAATCAGCGGCTGATGCTGAAATGTTTTTTGGCAGAGCAGCACACAAACGGCCATCTGAGGCGACACGGTGCTTTCTAGCAGATACGTTCATATCTTGTGCTCTCACACTCTCCTGAGTGTTAAGTGCTCAGAGAGTGATGATCTATGGAAAAACGAGGCTTCTTATGAAGATTAAAGAGTTTTTGCTAAGTCAGTTAAGTATTAATCAAGCAAGTGCAGACCCACTGCAACATGCTGGAGTTGCTATCTTCGTCTCCGTGTGTCTGTTTTGATCACTGAAGTCTCACACACAGGCTCTGGTCTGGTAATGCAACTGTTGCTGGTTTGGTGTCAGGTAGAGTCACTTATGAAATGAATTACTGGGAAACGTCTGTGCCCTTGGGTCAGACACTTAACCCCAGCATGCTCCAGCGGGACAGTCCCGGCAATTAGCACACCGTAATACGCTTTGGAAAAACATGTCTACTAAATGACAAATAAACTAGTCTGTCTAAAAACATATTGCTGTATCTATTATGAGCCTGGATTGAGTCTGGATTGGCTTCTGAGATGGAGTTTGATTTGACTGCATGCCATAATGTAGATAGAGAGATAATAGAGATAACCCTGTGGGTATTCCTCCACACAGCACACTCTGAGAGTACAGCATTTAAGAATTAGGGAAGGTTGTGCCTCTTGTTTAGTGATGTCATTAGTCGTTCAGCTGCTCTGTGATTGGCTGCCTAGTCAGATACACTGTTGCTTTAAATGGTCCCTGATCACTTGACATTTATCAGAGTAAAGCCACATGAGGCATATTGCATTCACACTCCATTCAAACATTTGTGTCTGACCAGCTTTTATAGATTTTGAAGCTTAAAGACAATCGGCAGAAGTAAAAAGCTAAACATAGGCTATAAATGAACTATAGCCACCACATGACTTCAGGATCACCACCATTAAGCTTCCGACAATTCTGTTCATCTTTATTTAAAACCATTTTGAGTTAGAATAGTTTGTAAGAGCGAGTTTATAAACGCAGTGGGGCTGTGAAAGTGACTAGGTGTGATGATTCCCATTTACACACTTGTTAGCAAATGCCTTTTTCAAAATCACAAGGGTGTGTATTGCTATTTTATGATGTAGAATAAAAATGTGAAAATATCTTGAGCTTAGTGTTAGACACAGACCTTATTTCAAGCATTAAACCAAAAACCCATTTGAAAAATAGGAAAAAGAGCCTTTGACTCCAGGACGATGGAACCGAAAGTGATGAAATGCAACTCATTTTTACATAATTCCTGTAGTAGCACTCTATTGCACTAAATGTGAATAGAGTAGATGTGTTTTGTTTTCCCCTTGAGTTCTGAACAAATATTAACTGAACAAATATTGGTGTTTTCAGTTTTGGAATTTGCCCTAGTTGATATCCTCTGTACAAAATACATTACAACATCAAACTGTGCTTAATTCAAGTACAGGTCAACTTATTCGACTAACCCTAACTCTAACGACAATTAGTTGACATTTTAATAATTGCAGTAATTGCAAAGTTACTTATAGTTAAGTGGACCATCAAAATAAAGTGTAACCTTAATAACTAGACATTTTGGAGAACCGTTCATATTGCACTGCATCCAAACTGGCTTTATATTAAAAGTCATGCCAATGGATGTCTGTATCACTCTCACAACACACTCTCAGCCTGTCCATAACATCTGAATGAGCTGAACACAGCTGATGTAGTTTTCCTAAATGAGGACAGACGATGTTTATAGACCCTAAATACAACACTCGTGCACTGCTTGCTGCACACTGTGCAGTATATATACTGCATGCTTGTTTGTAAAACTGTACTGTACACTGTAAAAACAATTCCGTAAAATTTATGGTAAAAGACCTGTGGCAGTGTTGTTCACGGAATTTTTAAACCGTTAAAAATACGGTTCACGTTTTAGTTTACGGTTTTAACTTAAATTTACAGTTAAATACCGTAATTTCATTCATTTATATAATGTTAATATACCAACCTATTGAAGTACTGAAATCTGTTTTGCACCTTTGTAATACACTGATAACCACCAAATGCAGGTGGTGAGAACGTCACATGATGAACCAAAGCCAATCACAAGCAGCTTTTAAATAATAACACATATAGAAGCTGCACAGTGTCATTCACACAAACACTAAACACCATCACGGGTAACACCAGAAACTGAAATAATGCAATAAACATTCATTAAACAACCGAAGACTTAGTGAACCACAACCCAATATACAAAACTGATAAGAAAAAACTAATAAGAAACATAGTTATTTCAACAAAAAAACATCAAATTTGAAATGTAACGCAGGGAATTCTGGGAATGTCAATTTACGGTTATTCACTGTAAATTATGCGGTATTTTTCACTTCCAAAAACGGTTTACTACCGTAAAATTAATGTCCAATACAGTTTTTCACCATTATATAGTAGGGGAATTTACTGTTAAACCTTTAACAGGTTTTTACTGTAGCTTTTTTACAGTCTTTTACCATTAAATTCACAGTCATTTTTTACATTGGGCTGCATCATGCTGTTATTCCCGCAGCAAGTGCACATCCTGTACCATTTAAACATTGCAGACTGCAAAAGTAGTGCTACAGTATGAATGATGCTACAGTGGTGTAAGTGCACTTGATCTCTGCGTCTGAGCTGCATTAGGACTCAGTGTCGGGCATTTAGCCAAGAGGTCCTCGCTGCAGCCTGTAGCACGATGACGTAGCTGGACTATATCCACTACGTAGTGGATATTTTACACGCATGCGCTGTAGTAGGTCTCGAATAAATAAATTTTAGCATTTTGCAGACGCTTTTAACCACAGCGACTTAGAAGGCTACGACTTGGTCTGTGAAGTCTAACGCGTACATGACAAGGGGTTTTGACCTAAATTACGATAGTGCTACCCTATGACCTACATTACATAAATGTAAAAACTTAATGTCTAAATTCATCCTCGTTTTTTCGGGTATACCACCGGCAACTTCAAAGCTTTCCTTATTAATTATTTTTTTTGAATAGCCTGCAATCAGATGTTATCGCCAGGAGCCACATCATGCTGTATCCATTATTATAATATACCACAGCACTGTAAAGACTGATTGCGACTGCACTGTAAATAGCTAATTATTAAGATGTACTTCTGTCATGAAAACGAATTCCTCGTATGTTAAAACATACCTGGCAATAAAGCTCATGCTGATTCTGATTCTGATACATCACTCTATCAGAGTTAGCCTAAATGTCTTTTTGATTCTGTCCGTCATGTTTATTTAAATTGAATTGGGGGTATTAGATAATGCCGATCCTTTTGTTTATTTAGATTTTAATTATTCTCATATAGCTAGAGAGAGAGAGAGAGAGAGAGCGCTCTCGTAACGGAATGGATGGTTTATGTCTTTAGCCATTTATAATTTGTATATCTATCTCCAGGGATTTTACTTGCATATAGGCATAACACACAAAAAAAGAAATGGTCGTCTTTGTGTTAATATGCCTTGTCCCCGACCGTGTGTGTATTTATTTGCTGGACATGGGGTTAACTGTAAAAACCCGGTATAACCCGGGATAACGGTCTATCGGCTATAAGGAACCCTGACTGACAGGATTGTTTTTCATTTTTTTATTTTTATATGGTATAAAAATTATGTCCACGTATTTTAGTAGGCCTATAACTTTTTTTATTTTTATTTTTTAATACTGTAATGTATAGCACAGAGTGAGAACGAAATAATATTTGATTCATGAACGAATTTTTGACAGAACTATCTAACTATCTTGACTATCAGAGGAAAAAATAAAGACAATAGTTACACCCCATTTTTTTCATAAAGAACAAACAAAATTGTAATTAGTAGAGTTTTATTTCTAAAACGAATCAAACTAATAAAAAATAAACATAGCTTACATACCAAACTCTTTCATTCAAAACTATGCCATCGTTGCTTAAAGTTTGAATACACTACTAGTTTAAAATCACAGCATAATATAATTTTTGTAAGCCTATGAAACACACCTATATCTCGTAATTACAGTTTAATTTACATTAAATACTAGCTTCAATGACAGCCCCACTTTGCGCATGCGCATTAAAATCCAATACTGCACATGCTCGTCAAACATCCAATACGTATTGGATCTGATCCAGCTACGTCATCGTGCTACAGTCTGCAGCGAGGACACACTCCATTTAGGAGCGCCGCTGTGCTGATTGGCTGACCACAGCTAGTAATCTCTTTACGTGTTCAAAGTACACAGTGTTTCCACTGGGGTTTCCACTGGACTGCTCTTTGACTATAAACTATTTCCATATGACAGTGCATGAATCTCTTTTTTTTCCCCATGTGATGCTGTAAACGCTTGCTGAGCATGCTGTGTATGAGCTTTTATGAGATCTCAGTCTCAAGTAATGAGTTTATGTCAGGTCTGTTGTGTGAAGACGTTGTGTAACAGGATTGACACTTATAGTAACCCATGCTCATTGGCTCTGCCTTACAAAGTTGCTGTATAAGTATACTACTTTTCACTCAGACTAGTGTATACAACAACAGTACAGTACTTGCATTTATTTTATAGCCGTGTACACCGTTTACGTTTAAATATATATTAAATACTATTATTAAATATGTAAAAGATTTCAAATGGTACCATTCTACATTTGAGTCCAGATATAGTTTCAAAAACTAAAATTATTTTTTTTTTTTACTGCTTCAATCCAGTTATGTGCAAAATATCTTTTTTAAGTCAGAAAAATAATAACAATACAAAAAAAAAAAAGATCAGTTAAATGTAGGTGGAAAAATGCCACTGTGGTTGCTTTACTGTATAAAAAAATATGGTATAGCAACATTTTAGGTTTTACAAACTGAACTTTAAATTTTACAGAACATATGTATATTCATTAACTGATATAAAGTTAATTTTCCAACCTACTAAAAAGGGTTGTACCTTTATAATATACTGACAATCACTATAAATGGTATGAGAAAGTCACGCGATGACTCAAAGTTTATCACCAGCTGAAGGAAACTCTAGGTGCACATAATGTCATACGCACAAACACAAAAACATAACATTCTAATGTACATAACTGATAACAAGAAACTAAAAAAACAATCATTTAAATGAATCCATAAATGACAGAGAATTCTGGGAATGTCAATTTATGTTTTTAACTGTAAATTATGAGATGAATATCACTTTCAAGCACTGTACATTCACAGTTTATACTGTAAAAGTTGATGAAATGTCTGATTAGATTCATTCATTTTTCAAACGCACGGTTAACCAATTAACAGATTTTTACATTGCATTTTTACAGTCTTTAGTGTTAAAATTACAAACATTTTTATAGCCATGAAAAAGAAATACCCAGTTTATTCATTAAACATGTGGTAGGCCACATTAAGCACATTGCATTGTGGGATATAGTGTGTTTCATGCAGTGCATCCTGGTTGTGTCATACATTATGGCGACTGCATGCATACAGAAAATCAGCATAATGTTGAGTACAGTATGCAGAAATAGTGAGAACAGTGTGGTTGTGTTCAACTGTATGCTGAGCATTGTGGATGTGAAGATCTGTGCATCTCAAAATCATGCTGTGATATAATAGTTCTCAGATGAACATTGTGTTAATTGGCTAATTATGACGAGATTATGGGATGTTACACAGAAGGTCTTTAGATTAAAGATTAATATTATAGCACATTGCATACAACACCAAAAATCACATATAAGGCAAAACATTTATATATGATTTATTCTCTTTATGTTAATGTGTTTCATTATGTGATTTTTAGATTCATGTGTTTTTTTTTTCTTCATATTTTTGTTTATTTTATATTTATGTTTATTTATATAATCATCTGCCTATGTATTGGGGCTGCCATTAGATAGAGCTTTATTGATCTTATAATTTTCTGAAGTTGCTTCTCAAATGCTGAATTTGGTTCATTTTGAATCAAAATATAGGCAACACGAAAGCACATTTCATACACAACGTACATAAAAATGATTTAAAATGATCATAAAATAATCGCAACCGATGCACAAGAAATAAGAAGAACAATAAAAGCAGGAGAATAAAAATGATTATTAAAATGTCAAATGCATTAAAATGGTGAAGACCATCCATTTACAGGATATATTTACATAAACTCTGATGAATAAATGAGCAAATTTACATGAATCTTTGCAAATTCATCATTCTTAAACGGCTACTAAATTATGCTAAAATTAGTGCAGGGCAACGATTAATCGCATCCAAAATAAAAGTTTTTGTTTACATAATATATGTGGTGTACGGTTCTTTAATTATGAGATATAAGAACACTACAGCAATATGTGAAAATATTGAACTATTGTGCATGTATGTATTAATAAATTTAAGATAATATATAAACTATATCTTCTTAAATTATACATGCATGTGTGTGTATTTAGAATATACACCAGTACAAACAAATATATATATAACCAAACACTTTTATTGGAGGCGATTAACGTTGCCCAGCATAGCTAAAATAAAATAGCATTTAAGGAATGAAAATGTATTGCTATTTTATAATAATGATAATAATAAATAAGTTAATTGGCAGCCCTAATTTATGATTTCATTTGTTTCTGCTTCATCAGTGTTTGACTTAGTCTCTTGTTTTGCCCTGTGTGTGTGCTGAGCTGTTGAACATGTCTTTTTAGGGAACCTCCTAAAGAAGACTCAAAGCCTCAGTCAGCTCAGTGAGTACAAGACAACTCTTCCAGCGTTCGCCTTCCTTTTCCACCCTTCGCTGTCTGCGACACATCCCTCAGAGCTGCCCCGTGATCAGTTGTTTGGCTCTATGATGTCCTGTAGTTGGTACACTTGTACAGCATCACCTCTAGTTTTCTTAATACTGAAACTGTTCCTGTTTTCTCACCCTACTAACCGTTTTATCCGTTCAGTAGCACATCTGTGTTGCTGTAGTGATGTAGTTGGTCAGCTGCTCCTCCACAGTGCTCCAGTAATACAGCACTACTGTCCTCTTGTGATTCAGCTGCTTTCTCCTCCCTCAGTCCTAAAGCTGCTGTTTCTCTAATCACTCATCTCTTTTTAGTCAATTCTAATGCATTACTCTCTCGTTTTTTAAGAGACTATATCTTTAACAAAATATAATTTAATTTGAAAAAGAAAAAAGTCTAAATAGTTTTTCTTGTTTTAAGAATATACCTTTTATTACCAGTAATTCCTCTGAAAGGTTTAATGTCTTTACAACAAAATACTTTGTCTCAAGGACAGTACAACAAAACAAAACAAACGTAAAAATAAAAAATCAATAAATAACATTAGTTTTTTGTCCGTGCAGGGCATTGAAAAAATATTTTATTTTAAATATAAATGACATTTTTTTATTTCATTTTAATATATATATATACATATATATATAGTCATTTTTTAATTGTAAAATGATTTTTAAGTAGTTATTTTGTGGAAACCAGGCATTTTTTCAGCGGAAACTTTTGATCAATTAATGTATCCTTGCTAAATTAAAAAATTGCATATGTTTGAAGAGACTATATTTAAACAAATATATTTTATTTGTAAAAAAAAAATGCTTAAATGTTTTTTCTTGTTTTAAGAAAAAATACCGTTTTACCAGAGTAATTTATATATTAAAAAAAATCCGCTAAAAGTTTTCGTGTCTTCACAACAAAAATACATTTGTTGTCAAGTACATTATAAAAAACAACACAAAAAACAATCATAATAAATAATTAATAATAATATAAATGTAGTTTTTTGCAGTATTTATTTAACTTTCTTTAAACCATTACATTTTTTTTCTGCTGACACTTTAGGTCGATTAATGCATCTTTGCTAAATAAGTTTCATACATGCATCCATACATAAAATCATATTAATCCCAAACTATGTAACCATAGTTGAAACATTGATAGTCGATTGAAAAGTGAAACTCTGCTCATCATCATGTCATTCTAAACCCGTTTGACTTTCTGTTTTGGAGCACAAAAGGAAATATTAGGCTATATCCAAGCTGAAATAAACGGTTGAGTATAAAATGTGTTCAGGTTTGCTGTGACATGAATGTGTGTCAACAATTAATTTTCATTTTTGGATGAACTATCTCTTTAAACACAGAAAGAAACAGATAAGATTCGACATATACGGCGATTACCAGTCGCAATCAAGCATTACAGCACAGTTCAACAAAATGTTTAGGGATTTCTTGGTGTCGTCCCACCAAATTGGAAGTGTTAGAGGAACAGTCAGAAACACACCCCTTGGTTTTTGCCTCTTGATGTTGCTGTGCTTGTCTGAACAGGTGGAATCCTTTCAGTGGAATCACTGAGCTGGTTAGTAATGTCCTTCAGCCCCAGTCAAAGTCCCCCAGTGAGGAGCAGCCCAAGCCGTAAGTACATCGCAGGGCCTTCAGTTCATACTGCTGGAAGGAATAGTTCACCTAAACATGAACATCTGCTCACCCTCAGGCCATCCAAGACGAAGTTGAGTTTGTTTCTGCATTGGAACAGACTTGGAGAAATTTAGCATTGCATCACTTGCTCACCAGTGGATGCTCTGCAGTGAAAAAAAATATGAATGGGTGCGTCAGATGAGAGCCAAACGCTGATAAAAAAAACATCACAAAGTAATCAACATGACTCCAGTCCATCAATTAACATCTACTGAAGTGAAAAGATGCGTGTTTGTCAGAAACAAATCCATCAAGGCGTTTTAACTTTAACCCATAATAGCGGCCAAAAATAAGGCCATAATCCATAATCAAAATCCAGCCACATATTTGTTCAGAGCTGTTTTGGCTTGTAAACGGTGTTTGATCGGTGCAGATTTCTCTCCCGATTCAGAAAAGACGACCTTTTCACTGAAGAACACAATATTTAGATATAGGACTCGCGTTTTAGCTAGAAGCAATGGTTTGAAGTTAAAAATGTCTTAAGGTTGGATTTGCTTCTTACAAACACGCAGCTTTTCTCATCACAAGACGTTAACTGATGGACTGGGATGGGGGATTATTGTAATGTTTTATCAGATGTTTGGACTCTCATTTCTGACGGCACTCATTCACTGAAGAGGATCCATTGGTGAACAAATGATGCAATGCTAAATTTCCTGATGAAGAAACAAAATCATATACATCTGGAATGGCATGAGGGTGAGTAAATGGTGACAGAATTTTCATTTTTGGTGAACCATTCCTTTAGTCCAGTGCTCTAGTGGGGTTGACCCCATATATAGTGAATGGTTTGTCACTATAATTATACTACAAAATAAATGAGTAACATTTTACTCGAAGCCTTTATGCATAATATCTTGATGAATTAACATCTGCAGATTCCTTGGTTGTTTGTCCTGTGTTTGAAAGCGTTATACTTTCTGAAAGGTGTAACAATGAATAGAACAGTATTATGAAGTATTATAACTGAGGTTACAATTATTCATGAGATCAGTGCATTATAAGGTGCATAATTAATGCATTCTTGTGTTACCAAGAAATGCTCCAGGCTCAATTAAGTACCCATGGCTGCATTTGCAGGGCATATCATGTGAAAGTTACCACGTGCACATATAGATACCCTATGTATGCGTGCTAAAGTTTAAAATGTTTTGATGCTTGAATGGACAGTCTTGTCAATCTCCTAAATTGTATGTCATCACAACACGCTCAATCCATGAGCCACGCATGACCAGTGACTCCGGATATTCATGATATTCATGTACTCCTGCGGAGAGACAGTGTCAGATCGTTTCAGTGTGGACGCCATCGATTTTCTGGAGCTCAAACTGAACATCATGATGTGTAGAGCATGTCGAGTAAAAGCCGCAGATTCCCTGTCACATACTTCACCTCTCCATGCATCTTAAAAAACAGTCAATAAACATCTGATGTGTAAGTGTTTTCTCGGGATAGATTATTGATGGAGTCTGTCTGCATTAGGTTTGGATCCTGTCAAACCGGCACACTCTCTCATCCCGAGTCTTAATATAGCATTAGATGCATCCTATCAGTGGTTACGGTCTCGTTTCAATAAGGTTTGACTGATGAATGTAGAATAGGAATTAGCCCAGAGAGTCAAGCCTGTTATATTAATGCAATTACTACTGAATAAAGAACTTAATAAGTCATGTTTACATTAGAGCCCGACCGATATATCATTTATCCGACATTATTGGACGATATAAGCCTGTCGCCGATATATTGTATCGGTGAATATGCCGCCGATATTAAATTTTTTTTACAGAACATATAACGCAGATAAAATGCTTGTAAATTGTGTAATTACATAGTTTGTCCAGCAGAGCACGCTCCACTGTTTGCTACTGGCGACCTGGATGAAACGCTTTAAAAGCTTAGTCTATGGAAAACTATTGAAACTTTGAACGGCCATATCTCCAGATATCCGCACCAAATTCGGGGGATCCCTTAAGCTTGAGGAACCCTCTCGAACGCGAATTGAGTGTATGTCTCGAGGCCCTCTTTTGAATGAGACTACCCCCGCATGGATAGCCCCCGGGGTTCTGGAGTTATGGGTGGTTAAATTTGCGGTCCGGCGCCGACCGATCAAGCGATTTATATTATAAAATATTACAATTTAAATTGTATTTATGTACAGAGGTATATTATGTCACACTTCACACATCTCTAGTAAGTTTCGTCGGTGTGTGAAGACAGTAGCGCAAATCCGGGAATGAATGTTCCAAAGTGAAATAAACTTCAAAGAAATAAAGTTGAATGGAATTGAATTGACTTAAAATTGAATAAACTTCAACTTTACTGTTAAGTACACTGATGTCAGACTCATTTTGAATAAAATTTATTGTTAAATGGCCTGCCTCCATCATTACATATCTTTGTCACATCATTATAAGCGTTTCATCACCACATTTGAGTGATCATTGCAAAAAATGTGTTTATGTATATATATTCTGTTTATGTATATGCTGTATTCTATATATAGTACCAGTCAAATGTTTGGACCCTGGAATGGGAAAGTGTCCAAACTTTTGACTGTTACTGTACTATAGCACAAAGAATATCAGCCGATATATCGATATCGGCCTTTTTTTTACTCCCTAATATCGGTATCGGCCCAAAAAAAAACCATATCGGTCGGGCTCTAGTTTACATCCCCAGCGCTCTCTAAAACCCAAAGAACCACAACACTCACGTGCCAAACAATTATGCGTTCTTGTTTTATACATTCTCAGGATAAAAGGTACAAAATCTGTCTATACTCTTTCAAAATGCAATACCATTTAGGTACTAATATGTACAATTTTGGTATTGCATCTTTTAGAGGTAAATAAGGTACTTTTTAAAAAAAAGATACCGCCCCGTTGATAGCTTTTGTACCTTGTTTTTTGAGTGTGTAGATATAATTTGCACTTGAATGTGGTATAAATTAGTGTTATTTTTGTGTTATACTATTTGTTCATATTTAGATTAGCTTTTATTTTCAGTTTTCATTATTGATACGTTAGTAAGTTTTTGGTATTTCTATGTGCTTTTTTATTATTTCTTTTTCTCTTTAGCTTTTTATTTCAGTTTAGATTGAATCATTTTAAACTTCAACTTATTTCAGTTTAAACCATGCCAGGTCAACATTTCTCATTTTTAGTTTTTCTTTTTAAGTTTAAGTTTGACATCAAAAATGTGAAAAAAGTTAAATTTGATTTAAAACTCAACAAAAATGTAACAAAAAATTTGTGTAATAATTTTAGCTAGCAAAAAAAAAAAAAAAAAGAAGAATAAAAAAAACCTTGTACAAATTTGGGGTTTCATAAATTTGAGATTAGTTTGGAAGAGGGGAAAGGAAACCACATATCTCACATTTGTTGGAACAGATTTCAGCTATAATATATAATACAACAGGAAAAGTAGCTAGTTGAAAATGTATCGATTTTGATGCATATATATTAAAAAATATATTTTTAGAAGAAAAGCAAGCGTGAAAGTCCACTCCTATGCCATGGTGAAAGCAAACTGTACAAAAATGTATGAATGAAATCAAACAAATTAACAACCAATTCACCATGAGAGTTTGAAACGTTTTTTTTTTTTTTTTTACCTTTTCTAATATAATTATATTTTTTGGCCTGGGCTTCTTTACAATATGAAAAATTTTGGCATCATTATCCTTTTTAACAATGGAACATCTAGGCATCAAGGAAGTCAATCCGTTTCCTCGGTTTCTATAAAAAAGGTGAATCATTTTAGAACCTTTGACAGTTTTTTTTTTTCAACATGTAAAGTTTATTTCTAGAAAATAATTATTGTTATTATTAAACATTTTTAATGTTGTAACAGTATTCAGGCATGCCCTAAAAAAATTGCTACCCTCATAAAAACAGCTCATAATATTTAGTTTGACCGCTCGAGCTCTTTTCCTAAAGTTACTTCCTTTCACAAGATTGTTTTATGCATTTTTTCCAAGTATCACACTCTATTTTGCATCATATCTGTGGAAAGCTCCTATCAAATGCTTTAGATTTACATACACATCATGGAAAACAGCTTCATCTTTTTTTGCAGTAACATGCAGGGTATGCCGAACGATGTATTCCTGACGAGTTTTGCACGTATGTTAATACGTCACAGCACAAACTCAAACTCAGACCAGATCCAGGAGCAGCTCTTCACACCTAAAACTAGAAGAAAGCACTAAATGCCCCTCTCTGCCCTCCACAGGAAGCTGCACCAGCAGTTTGAGATGTACAAGGACCAGGTGAAGAAGATCGGAGAGGAGGCTCCGAAGAACCCGGAGCAGAAGGGAGACTCGCCCATCTGTGGGATTTGCCACAAAACCAAGTTTGCCGACGGCTGCGGCCACGTCTGTTCTTATTGCCAAACCAAGTTCTGCGCGCGTTGTGGAGGACGCGTCTCCCTCCGCTCCAATAAAGTACGTCTGACTCCTCTCTCTCACCGTAGAGTCTGTAGACAAGTTGTATAGAAACCCCTTCACCACTGTGTCTTTACTGTACAGTATGTCAGATTTCTACAGAGGGTGCTGAAAATATTCCAATATCTAGTCTAGGGCTGTCCAAACTCGGTCCTAGAGGGCCGGTGTCCTGCAGAGTTTAGCTCCAACACTAATTAAACACACCTGAACCAGCTAATCAAGTTCTTACTAGGCATATTAGAAACTTCCAGGCAGGTGTTTTGGAGCTAAACTCTGCAGGACACCGGCCCTCAGGACCGAGTTTGGACAGCCCTGATCTAGTGTATACATAAACTGCAGCTGCGTCTTCTAATGGCCCTCCTCAGCTCTTGATTGAGGACAGAAAGACTATGACAGTGCTGGTAGTGTAGCCATTACTGATTACCAAAATTACATGACACAAAATGTAGTCAGGGGCATAATCCATTAATTATGGGTGCACTTAAGTTTTTCAGCCTGGTTCTTATAAGAGAACCTGGAGATTTGGTTTGGTTTGGTCCTCACACTGCACATAGTGGAACCCATTAAATACAACTATATATATAAAAAAAATTAATCGTATTGATAATATTGTTGCACTTTATGTAGTTTTTTAAAAATAAAATAACTAAATAATGTGTGATAATACTATTATGTTTTAAAATAAAAAGGGAGTATTAAAAAAACGATTATTTTATAGTAAACTTAAAAATAAAATGCTAATATTTACTCCTTTTTTTTAAAGATGAATTTTCATCATTTTCAAACTTAATATCAGCAGGCTTTTATTTTAAATAAAGGGAGGCGGGGTAGTAGCAGTTACCGGGGGCTGACGAGACGTGAGACGTGTGGATCCATCTGCAAGCTTTTATTAAAGAGACGTGGTAAACAGGCAGGGTCAAACAATGGCAAACAGCTATATGGCGGGCAAAAACACAAGAATAATCCTAGGGCTAACGAAGGTCAACGAACGGCGAACAGAATCAAAAAGGCAAGACTAAAAGGATAAATCCAGGAAAACAGGCAAAGATCAGAAACCGCAAAAAACAGGCAAGGCAAAACAAGGAAAACACAGAGACTCGGAAAGGGGTACAGGCTAAACAATACTCAGCAGAGAAAGGTGGTTAGAGTGGGTGTTATATAGTGAGTGAGGTGATAAGAAACAGCTGTGTGCAATGAGTGCAGTCAGTGCAGTGTGCAAACCGTGCAATGAATGATGGGATATGTAGTCCGGGGTGCTATGCAACAGTTTGTGTAGAGCGAGAGTCAATGTAATGGAAAGGGTGACCTATGGTGGTGAATAAACGGAAGTCCATGGACCGAATTTGTAACACCTAGATTTATTTATCTATTCAGTTTGAATAGAAATCTTATACAGTATTACATTTTGTCGATCTAAAATGGTAATTGGTCAGCTGTCAACCATGTCGGTACGCCAATGCGATGTCAGAACTTATTTACACAACGCGTTTTTTTATTTTGGTCACGCATGCGCACCTGCGTACCACTTATGTGCACCCCTGTATATTACATATTTTAGGCAATATATATACATCATCTGAAAGCTGAATAAATAAGTTTATTAGACTTGTATGGGGTAGGTACAATATTTGGCAGAGATACAACTATTTGAATATCTGGAATCTGAGGGTGCAAAAAAAATCAAAATATTGAGAAAATCACCTTTAAAGTTGTCCAAATGAAGTTCTTAGCGATGCATATTAATAATCAATTCATTAAGTTTTAATATATTTACGGTAGGAAATTTACAAAATATCTTTATGGAACAAGATCTTTACTTAATATCCTAATGATTTTTGGTATAAAAGAAAAATCAATAATTTTGACTCCCAACAATGATTGTGGCTATTGATAAAAAATATACCCCAGCGACTTAAGACTGGTTTTGTGCTCCAGGGTCACATAAAGTGAAAAGTTTAGGAATGCTTGCATTACATGTGAATAAGAAATAACATGAATTTGTGCATTTTAATATGTTTGAAAGACAAAAGCCCTCCAAAAGCATTGTAATAAATGATTAACCCCCTGTGATAATGTGATAATAACACAGAGTAATAATTCAAATAAACATGAATGTGTTCATCAGATGCAATGCTGACATTGAAAACACTTCTTCAAACTGAAATGATTTTTGTAAATCCAGAGGTCAAGTGACTGGTCTGTGTGTGAATCTCCACAAAACTGGACGACTTTCTGAATGTATATAAGCGATAGATGATAAGATGAAAAAGGAAATGATGGAGAATCAATAAATAATGATTCATCTATTGCTGTTATATAATTATGTAATCATGTAATCAATGAGTATTTTAAATGTAATATCTAATTACAAGTGGAATCTGATCCAGTATTATATAATATAGGAATACATAATCCAGATTACATGTAATCAGTTACTACCCAGCACTGCCTATACACATATGTAATAGTACACACACACACATTCTTCAAACAGTTCACTAGTTTGCAAATATGTATATTTTCAACATGCTGTCGCCACCTAGTTATCTAAATGAGTGTCTGCAAGAGAATTGAAAATCTGGACATTTTGAGAGACTGGAGAAGAGATATGCTGATGAGTAATATCAGAACGAACTTTTACTTAATTGTAATGTTTTAATCAATCATTTCATCAGCTGTAACTTATGCCAGAAATCATAGTATTACTCATTTTGGGGTGCTGATTCCAAAAACAATGGCTGTTTTGATCTTGCTAGTTACACTTTCTTACAAAATATAATTTTGTTGCATTATCGTTTTCGAAGATTCGTACGGTGAAGATTTATCATCCCTTAACAGCAGAAAAAAAACAACTGCTACAAACACGATTCCTGTCTTCCTTTGAGCCAGAGTTCAACTATTTGCTCAATTCTCAAACGATTTTCACATGTATGAATGATTCTAAAGACATGGAGTTATGCCTAACCCTGATTTCAGTGTTTGAATTATAAAACACAAACATGAAGCCAGAGGTTTTCTGCCTTTTAAATAAGAGTATTCATTCTTATTTTGTGAAAAACAGTATGTGATGGAAAGGTTTTATTGATATTTTAATTCCGCATCATCTAATTAGGTAGTAGGCTATTAGGTCTTTTTTTCAAACCATCAACCATTTCTTCTTTCTTGTTTTTTTAATTAATTAATTTATTTTTTAGAAGGAATACAGTCTATTTTAAAGGAACACTCCACTATTTTTGAAAATAGGCTCATTTTCCAGCTCCCCTAGATATTTGAGTTTTACCGGTTTCTAATCCATTCAGCTGATATCCGGGTCTGGCAGTAGCACTTTTAGCTGTAGTTTAGAATAGATCATTGAATCTGATTAGACCGTTAGCATCTCGCTCAAAAATGACCAAAGAGTTTCTTATACTTTTCCTATTTAAAACTTGACTCTTCTGTAGTTACATCGTGTACTAAGACCGACGGAAAATGAAAAGTTGCGATTTTCTAGGCCGATATGGCTAGGAACTATACTCTCATTCCGGCGTAATAATCAAGGAACTTTGCTGCTGTACTATGGGTGCAGCAGGCGCAATGATATTACGCAGCGCCAGAAAATAGTCCCCAGCACGCTCCCTGTGCAAGCAGGTGGTCACGTTGTTTATGTTGACGGAAGTTAGCCTATTTCAGGCGCTGCGTAATATCAATGCGCCTGCTGCACCCATGGTACAGCAGCAAAGTTAATTGATTATTCGACGGAAGGACTGAGAATAGAATGAGAGTATAGTTACTAGCCATATCGGCCTAGAAAATCACAACTTTCATTTTCCGTCCGCAACCCAACAGCTTACCGTACACGATGTAAGTTCTGAGAATGAGCAAATATTAATTTACATTTAATCATTTAGCAGATGCTTTTATTTAAGTGACTTACAAATGAGGACAATAAAAGCCGTCAAAACTAACAAAAGAGCAACAATATATAGTACAAAATGAACCAAGTCTCGGTTAGCCTAACGCAGTACAGTAGCAAGGTGTATATATAGGTGCACTCTGAAACTAATTAGAATGTCGTGGAAAAAGTTAATTTATTTCAGTAATTCAACTTAAATTGTGAAACTCGGGTATTAAATAAATTCAGTGCACACAGAATGAAGTAGTTTAAGTCTTAGGTTCTTTTAATTGTGATTTTGGCTCACATTTAACAAAACCCACCAATTCACTATCTTAACAAATTAGAATATGGTGACATGCCAATAAGCTAATCAACTCAAAACAGCTGCAAAGGTTTCCTGGGCCTTCAAAATGGTCTCTCAGTTTGGTTCACTAGACTACACAATCATGGGGAAGACTGCTGATCTGACAGTTGTCCAGAAGACAATCATTGACACCCTTCACAAGGAGGGTAAGCCACAAACATTCATTGCCAAAGAAGCTGGGTGTTCACAGAGTGCTGTATCCAAGCATGTTAACAGAAAGGTGAGGGGAAGGAAAAAGTGTGGAAGAAAAAAGATGCACAACCAACCGAGAGAACGCAGCCTTATGAGGATTGTCAAGCAAAAATCGATTCAAGAATTTGAGTGAAATTCACAAGGAATGGACTGAGGCTGGGTCAAGGCATCAAGAGCCACCACACACAGACGTGACAAGGAATTTGGCTACAGTTGTCATATTCCTCTTGTTAAGCCACTCCTGAACCACAGACAACGTCAGAGGCGTCTTACCTGGGTTAAGGAGAAGAAGAACTGGACTGTTGCCCAGTGGTCCAAAGTCCTCTTTTCAGAGAGAGCAAGTTTTGTATTTCATTGGGAAACCAAGGTCCTAGAGTCTGGAGGAAGGGTTGGAGAAGCTCATAGCCCAAGTTGCTTGAAGTCCAGTGTTAAGTTTCCCCAGTCTGTGATGATTTGGGGTGCAATACCATCTGCTGGTGTTGGTCCATTGTGAAAACCAACGTCACTGCACCCATTTACCAAGAAATTTTGGCGCACTTCATGCTTCCTTCTGCTGACAAACATTATGAGATGCTGATTTCATTTTCCAGCAGAACTTAGCCCCTGCCCACACTGCCAAAGGTACCAAAAGCTGGTTCAATGACCATGGTGTTGGTGGGCTTGACTGGCCAGCAAACTCACCAGACCTCTCTGCCCTTCTGCACCCCATAGAAATCGATGGGGTATGGTCAGGAGGAAATGAGAACAAGAACCAAACCAATTGCAGATGAGCTGAAGGCCACTGTAAAAGAAACATGGGCTTCCATACCACCTCAGCAGTGCCACATGCTGATTGTCTCCATGCCACGCCGCATTGATGCATTAATTCATGCAAAAGGAGCCCCTACCAAGTATTGAGTACATGTACAGTAAATGAACATACTTTCCAGAAGACCAACAATTCACTAAAAATGTTTTTTTTATTGGTCTTATGAAGTATTCTGATTTGTTGAGATAGTGAATTGGTTGGTTTTTGTTAAATGTGAGCCAAGATCATCACAATTAAAGAACCAAAGACTTAAACTACAGTCTGTCTGCATTGAATTTATTTAATACACAAATTTCACAATTTGAGTTGAATTACTGAATAAATGAACTTTTCCACGACATTCTAATTTATTGGGATGCACCTATTACACCTGCTAAGTGTACTGCGTTAGGCGAACGAGACTTGTTCATTTGCATTATATAATTGTTGCTCTTTTGTTAGTTTTGACTGCTTTTATTGTCCTCATTTGTAAGTCGCTTTGGATAAAAGCGTCTGCTAAATGACTAAATGTAAATGTAACTATTTGCTCAATTCTCAAACGATTTTCACATGTATGAATGATTCTAAAGACATGGAGTTATGCCTAACCCTGATTTCAGTGTTTGAATTATAAAACACAAACATGAGCCAGATGTTTTCTGCTTTTTAAATAAGATTATTTATTCTTATTTTGTGAAAAACAGTATGTGATGGAAAGGTTTTATTGATATTTTAATTCCGCATCATCTAATTAGGTAGTAGGGGTAGGAGGATATTAGGTCTTTTTCAAACATCAACCATTCTTCTCTCTTTAAGTTTTTTTTAATTTATTTATTTATTTTTTTACAAAATGAGATTTAAAGGAACACTCCACTATTTTTGAAAATAGGCTCATTTTCCAACTCCCCTAGAGTTAAACAGATGAGTTTACCGTTTCAATCCATTCAGTCATTCTCCGGGGCTGGCGGTACACTTTTTAGCGAGATAGCAGAGATCATTAATCTGATTAGGACCGTTATTTAAAACTTGATTCTTCTGTAGTTACATCGTGTACCAAGACCGAGGGAAAATGAAAAGTTGTGATTTTCTAGGCCGATATGGCTAGGAACTATACTCTCATTCTGGCGTAATAATCAAGAGCTGTACTATGGGTGCAGCAGGTGCAATGATATTACACAGCGCCTGAAAATAGTCCCCAGCACGCTCTCTGTGCAAGCAGGTGGTCACGTTGTTTATGTTGACGGAAGTTAGCCTATTTTCAGGCGCTGCGTAATATCATTGCGCCTGCTGCACCCATAGTATGGCAGCAAAGTTCCTTGATTATTACGCCGGAATGAGAGTATAGTTCATAGTCATATCGGCCTAGAAAATTGCAACTTAATTTTCCGTTGGTCTTAGTACACAATGTAACAACAGAAGAGTCAAGTTTTAAATAAGAAAAACATCGAAACTCTTTGGTCATTTTTGAGCGAGATGCTAACGGTCTAATCAGATTCAATGATCTATGCTAAGCTAAGCTAAAAGTGCTACCGCCAGACCCGGAGATCGACTGAATGGATTCGAAAACGGTAAAACTCAACTGTTTAACTCTAGGGGAGCTGGAAAATGAGCCTATTTTCAAAAATAGTGGCGTGTTCCTTTAATGAAAGCAACACAGGAGGTTGTTCAGTACTGTTTCCACTAGTGGGCATCGTCTCCCATTATACTCCACACAGTGATTCAGCCTTTCCTTTGTGCCTCATGTTTGATTTCAAACACCTATTATCACATTTTTGTCTAACTGCAGTTTACAGTGAACCACTGACGTTTAGACTTGAATACATGAATCAATACTAATATTACAGTACATTCCCCTCTGATCCTCTCGGTTTCTTTCTTTTTTTTTCTCTCGCACACATTCCATTTCATCACACTCTCACGTTCTCGCATAAATTTACAGCAGGGGGACAAATTGTTCAGCAGCTCCTCGTTTTCTTAGTGTTTATTTTTTCTTTATGGTTTTATCATTATGATTAAATTCTCACAAGCCCTTTTACCATGGACCATTAATATTGTATAATAGTGAATTACAATGGCATTCGGATGTATCCAAAAATAATGCACTTAATTGTCACATGCTGCGGGCAGATTATTGTCCCATTAGAGTGAAAGAAAATGAAATGCTTAGGACTATTAATATATTTATAATACCATTATATATATATATTTACACTACAAAAGTTGGGGGTGGTCAAGATTTCTAGTTTCAGAAAGAAGTCTCTCATGCTCACCAAGGCAATTTATTGATCAAAAATACAGTAAAAACTTAATATTGTGAAATATTATTAAAATTAAAAATAACTGCTTTCTATTTTAACATATTTTAAAATGTCATTTATTCCTGTTACTCCAGTCTTCAGTGTCACATATTGCTTCAGAAATCATTCTATATGCTGATTTGCTGCTCACAACCATTTCTGCCTTATTATCATCAATCAATATCAAATTTTTCTTGATTTTGAGGGATGTGAGGTCATCAGGTTGCCGGCGATTGACACTCGCACTAAAGTAACTGACTGGATATCCAAGAGGAATGCTGTTCGCTGAACAGGATTACATACTGTACGTAACTCTGGCATAATTTCAAATGATTTCTTTAAACAAGCGTCACTTCATTTAATGTTGTGAAAACAGATCCTGAGCTTTGTTTGTTGTGTAGATTAGCTCACCTCAGACAGCTGTTTCAGCCAGACAGTTGCTTTCAGTGTATGGAGATTATTTACATCCTAATTTGTCGGCCGCCTGTGCTCTCTTCCCTCCTCGGAGCAGAGGAAAATAACTTAATGATGGTCAGTTGTTAATCAGTGACTAATTCACTATTAACAGCTCATGAATGATGAATGCTGTGCATAATGCATAGTGTTTAGTGAGGGTACAGCATCAGGAAGATCTGTACATGTTTCTGATGAGATAACACTGCGATAAACAGCACTTGTATGTAGTTAGCAGCAATGGTCACCCAGCTTGAGGTCTAATTCAAGCATCACAACAAGGAAACAGTATAGTGGGTTTTGATGAGATCTCAGCACTGAGGTTTTAAATCAGAAGAAACCAAAATATGTATTTATCTAGATGGCAGTTTTTAGATAAACTGTTTATGCACTTACTTGGCACATGAGGTTTTGTTTGATTAGTTTCCCCGGCTTGAGATCAATATGGATGATTGCGGCATAATTGTGTGAAATGAAGTGAATTGTGATGAATTTGGATTTTGGAAGCTGACTGGAGCTCAGCGGGTTGTTTTATTCCCGTGGTGCTGTGGCTGTCATGGACACCGGCGCTGCTGTGTCTGATGTCAGTGTCAATGGCTGCACATGTTAGTGAGGCCATGGATTGAGTTCCGCGCAGTGCTAGATGACCAGATTATTTTTCAGCGCTGGGACAGTGATGTCATGGAGCTCTTGCTCCACGCCCTTAAACACACACACACACAGCATTTCATATGGGAGGACAAATGACAAAAAAAAACATTATAATAAAATTAACTAACCATAAAATGCATTGCAACTGCATTTATAGTGGGTATCGATACCTTATAATTTGAATATCTGCAAGTACTAATTCTGAATGATTGAGCTGTTATATAATTCTACTTTAAAAGGATCAACACCCAATTCTGTGTGCTATGTGTTAAAATGCATAGCTAAATATTATATTATACTGTGGCTGGACATATTTATGAAAAGATCTAATGCATTAAAATGCGCATTATATGACCCTTTGATAACATTTTCAAGGAATAGTTCACCCAAAATGAAAATTGGCTTGAAATGTACTCATCCTCAGGCAATCAAAGATGTTAATGTGTTTGTTTCTTCATTGGAAAGATAATTGGAGAAATTTAGCATCACATCACTCTGCAGTCGATGGGTGCCGTCAGAATGAGAGTCCAAACAGCTGATAAAAACAGCTGGTATTTTGGCCAGAAGAGATGGTTTAAAGTCAAAAATGACTAATTGATGGAATGGAGTTGTGTGAACAACTTGTGGATTATTGTGATGTTTTTATCAGCTGTTTGGAATCTCATTCTGACGACACCCATTCACTAAAGAGGATCCATTGCAAAGCAAGTGATGTAATGCTAAATTACTCCAAATCTGTTCAGATGAACAACTAAAACTCTTCTACATCTTGGAAGTCTGACGTTTTCACTGAAAAGGTCCAGTTATGACTTTCTGATTAAACATTTTGAGGTCAAATCATTTCAAATAAAATAAAATGAATCATTTAAAAAATAGGGTGAATATTTGTTTCATGCCAATTTAGTGCTAACACAAACATTATTATATAGACACTAAAATAGCTGTGCAAGGTAATGAAACTTTTACCTAGATTTTCAGATGCATATTTGAGCCGACCTTATTTTTGTGTGTGTGTGTGTGTGTGTGTGTGAGATGAGGAGAGAGGAGAGGTGTTGTATGAGGTTGTGTGTGGGTGTGAGAGAAGAAAGAGAGAGAGGAGTGGGTGTGTGTGTGAGAGGAGAGGTGTGTGGTGTGTATGTGGTGAGAGTGAGAGAGAGAGGTGCGTGTGTGTGTGTGTGTGTGTGAGGTGAGAGAGTGTGTGTGTGTGTGAGTAAGTGAGAGTGAGTGTGTGTGTGTGAGTGTGAGAGAAAGTGTGTGTGTGTGAGAGAGAGAGAGAGAGAGAGTGTGAGTGTGTGTGTGTGTGTGAGAGAGAGTGTGTGTGTGTGAGTGTGAGAGAGAGTGTGTGTGTGTGTGGGGTGGGTGAGAGTAGAGACGTGTCTGTGGTGTGAGTGTGATGAGAGAGAGATGTGTGTGTGAGTGTGAGAGAGAGTGTGTGTGTGACTGTGTGAGTGTGTGTGTGTGTGTGTGGGAGAGAGTGTGTGTGTGTGTGTGAGTGTGAGCTGTGAGAGAGATAGAGTGTGTGGTGTGAGAGAGAGAGAGAGAGAGTTGTGTGCGTATGTTGTGAGAGAGAGAGAGAGTTGTGTGTGTGTGTGTGAGAGAGAGAAGTGAGTGTGTGTGTGTGTGAGGAGAGAGAGAGTGGTGTATGTTGTGTGTGAGAGAGAGAGAGTGTGTGTGTGTGTGCAGTGTGAGAGAGCAGAGTGTGTGTGTTGCTGGGTGGAGAGAGTGTGTGTGGAGTGTGAGGGTGAGAAGAGAGAGAAAGCTAGTGTGAGTGTGTGAGAGAGTGTGTGTGTGTGTTTGTTTTTGTGTGTGTTTGTGTTTGTGTGTGTGCGTGTGTGTGAGTGTGAGTGTGAGAGAGTGAATGTGTGTGTGAGAGAGAGAGAGAGAGCGAGAGCGAGAGAGGTGTGTGTGTGTGTGTGTGAGAGGAGAGTGTGTGTGTGGTGTGAGGTGAGAGAGAGAGAGTGTGTGTATGTGTGTGTGTGAGAGAGAAAGAGAGAATGTGTGTGTGTGTGTGTGAGAGAGAGTGTGTGTGGGTTGTGTGTGTGTGAGAGAGGTGAGAGAGTGGTGTGTGTGGGTGAGAGTGAGAGTGTGTGTGTGAGAGGGAGAGGAGAGAGTGTGTGAGTGTGTGAGAGAGAGAGAGAGAGTGGGGGGAGGGAGTGTGTGTGTGAGAGAGAGTGAGACAGAGAGAGAGAGAGACAGAGCGAGAGAGAGAGAGAGAGAGAGAGTGGGTGTGAGAGAGAGTGTGTGTGTGAGGAGAGAGAGTGGTGGTGAGAGGAGAGAGAGAGCGAGTGTGTGGGTATGTGAGAGAGAGCCGAGAGAGATGTGTGTGATGTGAGAGGAGTGTGTGTGTGGAGAGAAGTAGAGAGTGTGTGGGTGAGAGAGGAGAGAGAGAGAGTGGGTGTGGGAGAGAGAGTGTGTGTGTGAGAGAGAGTCTGTGTGTGAGAGAGAGAGAGAGAGAGAGGGGAGAGAGAGAGAGAGAGAGAAGTGCGGATGGATGAGAGAGTGTGTGTATGTGTTACGAGATGGCCAAAACCAGAAAGGCATGTTTTAGAACAGCACTGTTTCTTGTGCTCCAAACACGTCTGCTGTGGCAGATGGGAATGTGTAAGTAGGTATTTGGAATTAATAGAGGTTTTGGATCTGTTTACTGTTGTTGCTATAGTTTTGTTTTAACTAGTTGTTTTGTTTGAAGTCAACATTATGCCAATAAGCCAATTCTCTCCTGGTGAACACAAACAGATTACATAAGAGCTGATTCTGTTGCACTGTGAAGTGTTGGGTGAGAATGAAGCGAGTTTAATGGTGTCTGACTTCTAGTTTTCCTCATGCTACAGTGTATTGATGTTTTTAGCCATTTCAATTAAACGTATTTAGTGAAAACAACAATATTTGTACTGCAAATCTTAGTCAAGTCCACTTAGACTTCATTCACACATTGTGAGGTCATGTTAGGTGAGCTTCATTACAGCTTTTGAGAGAGATGAATTACCCTGAGGAGGCTCATTCACTTGCATTGTTTGAGTGTTTACAGTGTTTGGCTGCAGCTTCGTGTCTGTTATTACCTGTGTTTTTTCGGCCGGTTTGAGGCGGCATGCATTCGTAATGAACTGAATTCCGGCTTAGTGGCTTGATAGCGTCAGGATCCGTAAATAATGTAGGCTAAAGCGAGGAGCAGCGAGTTCCTCCTCAGCTTCATCGCGCAAGCAGCCTCTGGGTTCCGCTGTCAGACATGCGCACGCGCAGAACCCACAGCGGCTCGAGAGCGCTCAGAATCCAGTTTCTCGTGCTGACCGAAGCAGTAGAGTCCATTCAACGCTGTAAAGCTCTCCTCTGTCGCCGTTCATCGCGTCTCCACCGACACAAAATGACTCGCAACGACGAAATGGGTAGGAAAACAATTGATCATGCGTAAAGTTTGATGTTAAATGTTTTCGAGACATTCCACCAGTGTAGGAGAGACCGGGGCTAGTTGTCACAAATTGCCACAATATATCTAAATTACTTTTTTTTTCAGTCAAAAGTCCAGTTTCATAAATGTGAGTTTTATCTAGCAGTTTAAAATGTCTCGAATTACATTTTTCCCCCTCCAGTTCTGCCCTAAAAATAAAATATTTTTGTTAAGTAAACAAGTGAACAAACAAACAGACGTTCATGCGTCTAATAGATTTTAACTGAAAGAACTGACCTGTCTGTTTTAATAGGTTACACTGAAAAGTGTGTTCTTCATAAAAGTCAGGTCAGGGGAAATCTTTTTAAAAAATATATACTGTATTTGTTGTCTAAAACTATATTTGAGACTTTTAAAGTTTGTTTTTGTTTGTTTACACTTTGCAGTGGAACTGCAGGTTCCCCTTGTGACAACTTACCCCATATAGTAGGCTATTACAACATTCCGCTAAAATAAAATTAATTCAAAATTTATTTATTATTTATTGAATTAAATTGATAAAAGTTAGTAAAATATTTATGAACATTAGCGTGCAACAGTTTGGTGCTGGAATTAAAAACCCCATTCATTTTCTCCATAGAGGAATTAACTTTTAACACTAACTCTGAGGTTGTTTATCAGTTA
>JADLZN010009231.1:0-20000 GCA_018155175.1 Sinocyclocheilus anophthalmus
TGCAAATAAAGTTTTTAGAGGAAGAAAAACAAATCTGTCGAACGAATCAATTAAAATAAACAAATAAATCTGGCAAATATGCTTTAGGTATTAAGCACTACTTACGTGCTCCTAACGTTACAATATTTTTGAAACCCAACCTGAGAGAGTCAGTCGTTGTGTTTACGTGCACTTACGATGTGTAAGATCATATTATAGCATGCCAACCATAAAGCTAGACTTTTTAAATCCATTGTTGGCTCCATTTCTGCACTCTTAATTGTGTTATGCTGCAGTTGACCAGCTGTTGGGTCTCAAAGGCCAGTTGTACCATAAAATCCAATGTATGTATGTTGTGTCTTGGCCCAAGATTTCCATTACATTTTTGCATGCCGTTTCACACGCCAGGTTGTCCAGGCTAATGTCTAGTAACTTGGTAATATACACCCATATTTAAGTACCAGTTTACTGCTGCTACTGCTTATAACAATAAAATAAAACTGTATCTTTTAGTTTCCACAAAGATATAAAGTGCCTCTCAACACAAGTAGCCCTTGGCTACAAGCTGTCTTGCTAATAACAAACCTTTATTGAAACTAATATCTATATCTCTTTTGTGGCTGAGACTAAGGTTAATAGTAAAAAAATATTAAATATAAATAAAAATATAAAATAATAGAAAATATTTTATTTATTTATTTATTTTAATGCCCACAAATATATAAAGTTCCTTTCAAGTCATAAGAAGCACTTGGCTACATGCTAACGTGCTAACAACAATCCAATATTAAAACTAGATGTGATCTGAATAATAATAATAATAACTAATAAAACTTTTTTATGTACATTTCTTAATGTCCACAAAGACGTAAAGCGCAGTTTGAAGCATCATAAACCCTTAGCTACATGCTAACAACAATGAAACAAATACACAAATATGTTTCTTTGTGGTCGGAGAAACATTAAAGTCAACTCCAACCACTCATGATAGTCTACTTGTCCCAAACCAATCAATCCCTCAAGTATAAAATCCCACCCTACATTTTTTCCATGTATTATATTAGCGGTAGGGCTAACTGTGTATAAATTCTAGCAGTTGGTTAGCCTTAGCTCTTGCTGTGTAATGTCATTGAGAGATGACAGTTACTATATCCCTGCATAAATATCAGGAGTGCTTGAAACAGAGGTGGCCTGTTTGCCAATTTCTCACTGCAACTCTATATTCATTAGACTAATGCTTTAAATACTGATGCAACCATTTGATTTGTGTATAGATATTTTGGTTTGTTCTTACATGTTCACCCAGGGGTATGTTACAGTTGCCAATAGTGCCCTGTGAAACTCTTCAAATTGTATTCCACTGTAAGGTCCGCGCACCTGGCCCAAGGAAGGTATCCAGTGGCGGATGAAGGTCTCTTGCGTGTTCGGTCTTTTCAGCGCGCAGAGTTATTCAATTTAGGTTTAACTCAATCTGACTCCATTTTAGTATCTGAATTCTAATTTAGGTTGAAAGGCACATTGGTTGTTTGTCGTCTCTGATTATTCTTACATTCGATTATTCTAATTAACTCTTTACTTTGTATTTTTTTCTCGTTCACTAGGAATCTATGTTGTTTTAGGATGCCTCACGCTATGCGTGGGCTCCACGATCACAAAACTCGCCATTCTAATCCTTATTCAGAGGTTTGTGGCTAATCTGTTTAGCCCCCTACAGCTACCCATGTAATATTCCGACATTAATCAGCGGTTCTTCTAGACCACCTTTGTCTAGACCCCGACAGCTGACAGCTTCGTACAACTTAATTAATACTCAAAATATTAATCAGCGGTTCTTCTAGACCACCTTTGTCTAGACCCCGACAGCTAATAGCTTCGTACAACTTAATTATTTCTGAAATCATATACATGGTTACCGTGACTGAGTACAACTTAAACTAAGGTCAAGCGGTTAGTCAGAAATTTAGAATCTCACCTGATGCGCCCCATGCTTCATCTCCTGAGATCTAATGTGCACTTAACCCTGGACGCAGATTTGCGGAAAACATAAGCCTTCACTTAATCTACTTGAGAAAATAACTTCAGAGTGAGTCAGAATAAATCAAATGTAACAATTTATTATCAGTCAGGTAAATATGTATTATGCCAATTACATAGCCAATTCAAAGATATCAAATCAATACAAAACATCAAACTCTCAACGACGAATCTAAGAGTAAAATGCATACCTAAGATTAAATGTATTAGATGTATTAGAAAAAAACATAGTACAGAGTATGTGGAGATACTCTGCTTTACCCCCACATAATCACAACCGGAAGGATGGAAGCGCTCGACTGTGGCATAACTAAAGCTCTGTGCTTTACCACCACATACGCACAACCGGAAGGAGCGAAAACAGTCGACTGTGGCATAATAAAAGCTCCGCTGCTTTACCCACATACACACGACCGGAAGCAGCGGAAGCGTTCGACTGTGACATAATAAAAGCTCCGCTGCTTTACCCCACATACGAACGACCGGAAAGAGCGGAAGCTGTCGACTGTGGCATAATAAAAGCTCCTCTGCTTTACCCCACATATGCACGACCGGAAGGAGCAGAAGCGGTGACTGTGGCATAATAAAAGCTTTGCTGCTTTACCCCATATACGCACAACCGGAAGGAGCGGAAGCACTCGACTGTGGCAAAATAAAAGCTCCGCTGCTTTACCCCAGATACGCACGACCGGAAGCAGCGGAAGCGCTCTACTGTGGCATAATAAAAGCTCCGCTGCTTTACCCCACATACTCATGACCGGAAGCAGCGGAAGCACTCGACTGTGGCATAATAAAAACTCCGCTGCTTTACCCCAACATACGCACGACCGGAAGCAGGGGAAGCGCTCGACTGTGGCATAATAAAAGCTCTGTTGCTTTACCCCACATACGCACGACCGTAAGGAGCGGAAGCGGTCGACTGTGGCTTAATAAAAGCTCCGCTGCTTTACCCCACATACGCACGACCGGAAGGAGCGGAAGCGCTCGACTGTGACATAATAAAATCTCTGCTGCTTTACCCCACATACGCACAACCAGAAGCAGCAGAAGCGCTCGACTGTGGCATAAAAAAAGCCCCGCTGCTTTACCCCACACACGCACGACCGGAAGCAGCAGAAGCGCTCAACTGTGGCATAATAAAACAGCGCTGCTTTACCCCAAATACTCACGACCGGAAGCAGCGGAAGAGCTCGACTGTGTCATAATAAAAGCTCAGCTGCTTTACCCAACATACGCACGACTGGAAGGAGCGGAAGCAGTCGACTGTGACATAATAAAAGCTCTGCTGCTTTACCCCACATACGCATGACCGGAAGCAGCGGAAGCGCTCGACTGTGGCATAATAAAATCTCCGCTGCTTTACCCCACATACACACGACCGGAAGCAGCGGAAGCGTTCGACTGTGACATAATAAAAGCTCCACTGCTTTACCCAACATACGCACGACCGGAAGCAGCGGAAGCGCTCGCCTGTGACATAATAAAAGCTCCGCTGCTTTACCACACATACTCACGACCGGAAGCAGCGGAAGCGCTCGACTGTGTCATAATAAAAGCTCCGCTGCTTTACCACACATACGCACGACCGGAAGCAGCGGAAGCGCTCGACTGTGGCATAATTAAAGCTCCGCTGTTTTCCAGCCGTGTGTCGCGCTCGTTCAGCGCCTCGTTTTGCTTCGATGGCTTTCAGCCTCACCCTGCTTCATTCTATGACGTTAATAAATCTTTAAATCATTAGCTCATCCATGAACATGTTTTCTGCCCGAGTCCTGTCGGATTGCTTTGGCTGTGGGGATGAAGACGACAACTCTCATGATTCCATACTCAGTCACGGTGTCATCAAACTACGCATTTGTTTGTTTGTTTATTTTGAATACGCACCCTCTAGTGGTGAAAAAATACATATTGTGCCTTTAACTCTACTGTAATTCGTTCAGATCTACAGATTCAGATGGCTGTGACAGCTCTGACATCTACAGGTTAAAATGTTCCTGTCACTCAGTCACTCACTACGTTTCAAAATATGTAAATACATAAATATAAAAAACTAAAATTGGCAAAAACTGTGCAAATAATGGCAATAAAATAATAATTTACAGTGATAAATAAATGATAAAAATAAATTAATAATAAATTTTATCGAATTAAACATGTTAACAAAATGTATTTTTTTACTTTTTAATTATTGTATAATTTAGTATAAATGCTATTTTAAAACTTCAGAGTTTCTCCACATCGAGGTTAAGAATATTGCAGAGAATGAAATCAAATCAAGTGTGATGGAGACGTTTATTATGAACAAACTTACACGAGGCATTTGCTGTTCTTGCAAAACCTCGTTCATCCATATTTGAATGTTTTTCTGATTGCATATAGCTAATTGTCCATCTCCGAACGCCACGTAAATTGCTCTGTGCCTACAGCTACAGAACGATACATTATTATAGCAAATGCATTTTCTGTTTATGACTGTGCTTTGAGGACAAGGAGTGTCTTGAGGTCATTTACTTCAGCAGTGTCGCATCAGTGGAGCTTTAGCGCCGTCTACAGGATCACCTCATTAATCCAGCGTGCTTTTGACCAACATTGGGAAGGAAGAGCCTTGTATTGTGACTACTTTAGGCGCTTCAACTGGTCACCTTTCATTGGTTTCAAGATTGCAAATAGCATAAAGAATTGGGAGGAAAAACTGCAGGTAATGGTAATAAAATATATTTTTAAAACTGTTTTATAATTCAAAGTGCTTTCGACCAAAATTAATGTCAAATGATGACTATCAACAAAAAAGTAATTGTTAAAAGCATACTTGTGAATAACATACTTTTAATAGAAAATATATGTTAATTAATTAATTTTCTGGTTAATTTCATTTCTGATATATAATTACATTTTATATCATAAATGTCTATTTTTATTATTTATTCCTTAGCACCTCTTTAATATTATTTTATTATTTATTGCTGTTATATTGTAAAGATCCTTTTCATGTCATTACTTGTTTTGTGTCAAATGTTTTGGCAATGTTTTAGGTAAACACAATTATGCCAATAAAGTACTTTAAATAAAAAAATGAATAAAAATACATTTAATATTCCGTCAATATATCTATTTTTTAATACTTCAGCAGAGTTCATCGCATCCCTGTACAGGATTTTAATCGAATACTGTCATGATAATGCAATGATTCAAAATTAATTTGAATATGTTTAATATGTGTTATTTTGTGATATTTTATGACACCATGCAGTGTGAGACGCAAAAGCCCAGAATATATTGCATAAAGCATATATTGGCAGGGAACAAAAACTTCAAGTAACGGTAATATTTTATGTAAAATATATATTGAACACTTATCTTAAATAATCATTTGCAATAAAATAATTACAATAATTGTTTAATTATTATTAAATTCACTTAGTTCTGCCTCTTGTATTTTGATATGACATGTCAAACCATGTGTCTTTTTGTGATTTAAAATTAATTTGTCACAAAATGAAATGATGCAGTCCTTTTAGAAATGGCGAGCAGTTGTAACAGCTATATATTTATTTACATGTACAATTACACGTAATTTTCTAGTGTCACCACATGAGGACGCAAGAGCCTCACTGTCAGAACCTTTGACCCTGCATCTGAACAATCTTATTTAAACATATTATTCATTCAGTCTGACACTCAATATATGAACATTTTAAAATTGATATAATGTTTGCAGATATATATCTATGGAAAAACAGACACTATAAAGTGTCTCCGTTCCAGATCAAGAGCGAGTCTTTACATTCATCAGCACTTGCATGTGTTGAATTGAATGCTTCAGAAAGTCTCCTCTGATCAGCCATGACCGGTTCCCACCCAAATGAAGGAACGGTGGATGTGCCGTCTGTCTGGTACACACTCCACTGAGACGATCCTGCACACACACACACACCACTGTCAAACACACACACACACACCCACACCATCCATCTGTCCACTATGAACATACCATTCAGACCACACTCTCATAGATATGATCTCTCATGGCACACACTCTTCAGTCCGACTGAATGGAGGCCTTGTATAATGCCTGTCCCACTGCACCTATAACCTCTCATCTTCGTCCTCTCTCTATCTCTCTCTGTCCTCATCTCTCTCTCTCTCCTCACTCCCACCAGCCCGCTCTCTCTCTCTCTCTCTTGTTGTCGCTCCTCTGTCCTCTCCTCTCTCTCTCCTCTCTCGTCCTCTGAAACGGTTATTAAATTTTATCAGATGATTTTCACCTGCTGGATAATAAAACATCCTACAGATGCACATTAAGGGGAAAAACATAAAAGAAAACACCAAGCAACCACTTAGCAACACATTCAGAAACTGTTCAAAGCTTTTCTAGCGGTCTTGACAAATTTAAGTGGATATATTTGGGGTCAATACTTTTATTAATCAAGGACCATTAAATTGATCAAAAGTGCCAGTAAGACATTTGTAATGTTACAAGCATGTTATTAATAAATGCTGTTCTTTTGAACTTCCTATTCATCAAAAAAATCCTGAAAAAAAATGTATAACAGTTTTCCTCAAACATATGAACTGGTTTTCAACATTTGATATAATCAAGAAATGTTTCTTGAGCAGTAAATTAGCATATTAAAATGATTTCTGAGTGTCATGTGACACTGAAGACTGGAGGACTGATGCTGAAAATACAGCTGCGCATCACAGACATACATTACAGTTTAATAACAGATTTTCACATAGAAAACAGTTATTTTTAATTGTATCAATATTTCACCATATTTCAGATTTTTGATAAATGCAGCCTTGATGCGGCACGAGACTAATTTCAAAAACATTACCGACCTTTAACTTTTGAACGGTAGTGTAATATTACGTACAATAATTTCCTACAAATAACTAAACTGATAGTTCAAGTTTACTTTACTGTAAAATCTCACAGTACAGAAAAAAGTCACAGCTTCAGACAATTTGTACAAAGTGATTTATTTTGAATGCACTGTGAGAGAGCGAGACGGATCCGATCCTCACACTCGTGGAATGAGTCCATCGACAGGCTTGACCTCTGACCCCTCGGATCAATAGGTCAACTGACCTGTGATTAGTGTGTGATTTTCTCTTCTGAAGAGCTTTTGTTGTGTCGCTGGTCCTGCCGTTATTTCATTAATTACACCAGTGTGCCTCATTCTGACCCGCTCAATAAACACGGCACACTCCGCTTGTCAAACGCCTGAAAATATCAGTTATGATTCAGCAGGGATTCATATACTCACTGAAATATCAGTAAAAAGAATCTTTGCAAATCTGAGCACAGTTTGAGACATTTTGAGATCTCTTCTGAAACTCTAGAGGAGACGCATGTAAGATTACTGAGGTCTTTTCTCTGGCAAAATCTTTTCATTCTTTAATTTAAATTTTTTTCTCCTTTTAATTTCATTGCTGTCAAGAAGAAACATTTGAGCTACTAAAGAGATCTTTGAGGTTTTTCTTTCCTACAGCAACATTTATAGTTAAAGGAAAGCAGTCAAACAGCGATGAATACTACAGTTAATGTAGCAGAACATTATTATAATGTGTTTTATAAGCAAATACTGTATAGCTTTTTAATATAGTTTTCATATTAACTGTAGACTAACCAATTCAAATACCAAATTATATGCAATTTAAATACATAAATCCTACATTTTAGGCCTATATACATATATATATATATATAATATATATATATATATATATATTTGTCAGTCCTACATAACAGGTCAGATTTCTGCCTCCAAAAAAATCATGCATTATGATAGCATTTATTTCAACTTGCTTAGAATCAGCATAACCCTGAATATAATAATATAATATAATATGCATAATTAAATACATATAAGTTCAATTAAAATATAATTGAAAGAATAAAATGCAGTTAAGAGCATAAGAAAATAATAATAAGAGGGGAAAGTAGTACAAAAAAATCCAGAACTAAATTTATAAAAATGAATTGTGTTTTGTTTTAACAAGTAGTTAAGTTTATTCATTCCTTCATTCATTTTCCATTTCTGCAGGTTTGGTTCCTCCATAATAAATCTGTTCATTGTGAAAATTACATTTATTCAGTTAAAAAGTATGAAGATGGTGAAAATATGGCTAGCTATGGAACAAGCAATCTTTAATTTAAAATATACAAATATTAAAATAATAAGATTCAAACAAATTGCATCATAAATACATGGATTATAAATATATAAACCTGGTTATTGTGTATTTAAAACGCGTTCAGTTTATTAGTACTGTTTCAGAAATCTGACCTGTTTAATTTATGTATGACTGACAAACATGCATCACATTAAGTGTATTGGTTTGAGTTTAAACTCTGATATCCAAATGCATGGGAATTTTATATGCAATTCAACTACATAAATCTTAAATATGTCCTGAGTGTATATTGGGGTCTGTGTGTTGGCAGAGATGGCTGACTGGAAGTGAATGGCTGTCGTGTGTGTGTCGTCTGCTGTGATCGTGGGAAACGCTTCTGGTCATATTGAGCGGCCAGCGCTCGTCTCCCCAGGCTGTAATTGGCATGTTCACACAACTTCCCTCGGCATTGTCCCGCCGCCGAATGGTGTCTGGCTCCGTGACCTCGCGACCTCGCTCTGAATATATGTTTAATTTGGTGAGAAAACTATGGGAACACTGTGAAAATGATCTCTCAACTCGCCGCGAGGATGATGGACACATAAAGTGTTCGTGCAAAATTAAGATCAACTCGCGAGCCGCTGATATGACGTGTTCAAGGATAAAAATTCATGCAGAATCTTTCCTCAAGCCACAATTATTCAACAGTCAGACGGTTATATGCATGAGAAACCCAAAGAGAGAGTTTCTTCGACTTGACCTCTGCTTTAGAATGGAATTTGAATGAGTTGAAGGAGAGACAGACGCCCAGAGGAAGCAAACATGAAAATGAAGAGCAAAGTCTTCTGATTCTCAGATGAATGTCTCACATAGAGTTTCAGAGAAGATCTCAAACTGTGCAATCTCTATATGAGCTCTATGCAGATCTATATGTGACCCTGGAGCACAAAACCATGTCATAAGGGTCAGTTTTTCAAAATTGAGATTTATACACCACCTGAAAGCTGAATAAATTAAGCTTTGCCTTGCTGTATGGTTTGTAGATAGGACAATATTTTGTGCTGAGATACAATATTTGACAAAATCTGGAATCTGAGGGTGCAAAAAAATCTTAAATATTGAGAAAATCATCTTTAAAGTTGTCCAAATTGAGTTCTTAGCAATGCATATTACTAAGTTAAGTTTTGATTTATTTACGGTAGGTAATTTACAAAATATCTTAATGGAAACATGATCTTTACTTAATATCCTAATGTTTTTGGCATAAAAGAAAAATCGATAATTTTGACCCATATTGCTAATATTGCTATTGCTAAAAATATACCCCCGCGACTTAAGACTGCTTTTGTGCTCCATGGTCACATATGCACTGTCATCATAGGTTTTAATTATTTTTTTGCGGTTGGTCATTAGTTATGGATATTTAAGTCATCTCAACTAATTTTAAGTTGTCATAACAGTTCAGTTGCTGCCTTAAATTTCGAAGTATAATCAAATTGGCTGTACAAGTCATTTCAACTTAAGATGAGTTGAAAATTGAGTTGAATCTCATATAACTTAGTTGAAACATGAAACTGGTTGAATTACTTTGATGAGTTAAAGTAATCAAAAACATATGTAACCATGACTTATTGATCACATATTTTTTTACAGCGACTCTTACTGTACTGTAAATATTCTTATTTCACCTATGAGTAATCTTTAAGAGAAATTTGAGATTTGAGTCCTGATGGAATTGCTGTCGATTGCATATGAGAGTTTTTGCAGTGTTTGTGACAGGCTTCAAAAATTTGAGCTATAGAATTTAGAAATTAATTTAGATATATTACATATACAATAGTCTAATATATATAATAATTATAGACATATTGTAACTTACATGCATACAATATGATTTTCTTTAGAGTATCTTCACTGGCTTCCAGTTAAAAACACAAACCTTCTCAAATACTGTTTTGCTTTCATACACTCTTCACACTCTTCATTGTTTTACTTAAATGGATCATTCTTAAAATGAACTGAAATCACAAAATCGGTCAAGAAGTTTCAAAAAAATATGTTATATTTTGCATAAAGAAAATAAAATCTGTTTTAGGAAACACATTGTGTGTTTTAGAAACACATTGTGTGTGTGTGTGTGTGTGTGTGTGAGCGTCACTGTGTTTGTCATTTGTGGTGTGTGTGTGTGGTGTGTGTGAGCTTACGTGTGTGTGGTGTGTGTGGACGTACAGTATTGTGGGTGTGTTTGTGTTGTGAGTGTACAATGGGATGTGTGTGTGTGTGTTTGTGTGTTTGAGTGAGAGTGTGTGTGTCTGTGTGTGAGCGTACAGTATGTGTGTGTGTGTGTGTGTGTGTGTGAGTCACTGTCTGTAGGGTGTCTGCAGTCTTTGTCCATGTCTGAAGACTGTCTGTATTGCATACACACACACACACGCACACACACAACACACACACTCAGGTTTACCTTGGTGAGTGGGGACAGCACATAGGTGTAATTTTTTTTATACTGTACAGACCGTATATTCTATTGCCCTACACCAACCCTACCCTTAAACCTACCCCTCACAGGAGACTTTGTGCATTTTTACGTTCTCAAAAAAGCTCATTCTGTGTGATTTATAAGCGTTGTGAAAAGTGGGGACATGGGGTAATGTACTGAAAATTCACCTTCTCCTTGTAATACCTATGTCATACCTTTGTCTTAGAACATTTTATGTCCTCATTTGTCACGAAAACGCGTACACGCACACACACACACACACTGTACGCACACACCCACACACACACACATACACCTTCACTTGATCAGTATCTCAACACCAACAAAACACATCGCACGCACCACACACACACCGCACACACACACACTTACACTTACACTTGTGTCTTGGAAATGTCTGCTCATGCATTTGCAAATGACAAAAAAAAGTACATTATTGAAATATTATGTAGAGATTTACAAATATGATCTGTAGAAGAGGAAAGACCAGCGTTTCTCTGATGAGTGTGGAAAGTTTCATCATTTTGATAAAAATGGACAGTTTTTCCATGTTCTCTAAACTCTCAGAAGCATAAATAGTCTCACAGGGGGAAGTCGTGGCCTAATGTTTATAGAGAGTCGGGAATCGTACCCAAAGGTGTTGGCAGGTTCAAGTCCGCTGCTGTGTGTGTGTGCACTTTGGTTGGGTTAAATTCAGAGCACTAATTCCTAGTATGGGTCACCATACTTGGCCACATGTCATGTCACTCTCACTTTCAATTTTTTTTCAGTTCATATATAAATACTGGTTGAAATAAATAATTTATTCAAAAATTGCACATGGCCTCCCTTTAAGTGCTACATAAATACAATTTCTACATTTGTAAAGTGTTTATTTTGCTGTTCATTTAATGGCAGAATTTCGAGTTTCACAGATAAAAACTGAATAATAATTACGATGATCTAAACTAAATCCCAAAAAACATACGCTCAGATATTTTGTACAATAATTCCACATGCTTTGTGTATTTATTTATTTACAAAAACTACATGCATCAAAGTTTAGATCAATGCATGTAAACAAACTGATAATTCTAGTTCTATTGCAAGTCATCTTTTGTGAATTTGAAAGTATTTCCAATCAAAACAAACTCTGAAATTGCATTCTTGCATTTGAGATTTTCTCTTTGAATGGTTTTGTTTTCAGATGTTTGTAGTGAGCTCATTGAAGTGTGCTCAAGCCGCCGCAGCTCTGTTGAGAGAAGCTGAAGGACCTGCTGCAGTTTTGTGTTGCTGAATTGAAACTGGGCCACAAGTTGGTTTGAAGCCTCAGACTCGAGCTTGAACTTGACCGTCGGAGTTGTCTGGGAAGCCATACGTGAGTTTGACCCCTGCTATTATCATGCAGAAGTGAGTGTCAGCCCTCATTAGCATATTCCCCCGCCTGCTTCAATTAAAAGAGCAGAGCTGTGAGAAAACGCTGAGACGTTCTCAAGGACTCGAGACAATCACATCTGCTTCAGTCCAGACGCACACGACCTGTAAGTGCTTGTTTGCTGAATTCACTGCTTGACACTCACAACAAGTAAGAATGATGCTGTTCCACTCGAAAAATTAAGGGAAATTATTGTGTGGGTTTCAATTAAGATTATTAATAAGAGCTGGAAAAGATATGAGCGTATTGCCAGGTTTGTTTGTTTGATGAATCATTGACACATTGTCAAACGATTACGCTCGTGTTGAGGAATATCATGGATTTTAAAGAAGAGTGTTGTTTTTTAAGTCACTATGAGATACTATTGCTTATTGTTTTTTATTATATTATAGTACTTATTAATATTTTATTATTTTGTTTTCAGTTTTCATTTTAATTTTTTTGTAGTTTTTTTTCTTTATAATTGATTTTTTGTTAATTTTTAGTGTTATTTTTTAGTACAAGCTTTCAAATTGTAAGTTAAAATGAAAAATGGCAACTAGCTGAAATAGTTTTTATATTTTATTTTATTTATTTTTAGTCAACATTGATTTTATTTCAAGTAACAAAAACATTTTTATGGTTTTAATCTTTAGTTTTAGTTGACTGCTTCACTTATGTTTAATTCAACTATCAACTTTGTCTCAGATGTTGCATCTACATTTCTTCCTAAAATGTTTGCGTTCACACTGAGATCTCTGACTTTTGATTGCAAACTTGTCTGAGCACAGTTTGACACATTGTTGAGAAACACGTGCGATTACTCGTTCTCTTGAGAAACATTCAAGAAGCAGGAAACTTAGACAAAAGCCTAATATGTGTCCCTGCAGCACAAAAGCATTGTTAAGTCGCTGGGGTATATTTGTAAAAATAGCCAAAAATACATTGAATGGGTAAAAAATATAGATTTTTCTTTTATGCCAAAAAAAAACCTAGGATATTACGTAAAGATCATGTTCCACGAAGATATTTAGCAAATTTCCTACTGTAAATATATAAAAAAACTTAATTTTTGATTAGTAATATGCTTGGCTAAGAACATAATTTGGACAACTTTAAAGATGATTCTCAATATTCTGATTTTTTTTGCACCCTCAGATTACAGATTTTCACACCCCTATTCGTTTTGTGCTCCAGGTCACAATTTTTAATCTAATTGCTGCAGGACTAAATGTAGACTTTTGCAAGTGCATTTATAACACCTGCATGCATCTTTTCATGTTAACCATTAGTAATTTCATTTTTTTTTTTTGAAGTCTTGTCATATATCATCATGATAGGCAACCCTGCAATCATCTAAATTTTTGAATTCCTAAACATCTGTGTGCGTGTAGTGTCAGCGTTTAATATCTGTGACAAGCAGCATCACATCCATCACAGCTGTTTAAATTCATGATGATCTGTGAAGACCTCCAACTCTCTTTACTTTGACTATATGGAACTACAAGCGTACGATGGCTGTTTAAATGTATTAATGGGGTTTGTGTTGTTTGCATTGTGATGTTTGTTCAGTCTCCTCGAAACTGAAAAAAAGGTGTCATTTAGAACTTTTCACTCAGAAATTGTTTCATTGTTCATAAATAATTACTACTCAATGTGCAAGTAATACCTTGAGTTAAACAGAAATTTTTGGGAAGTCGAAAGACTTAACGTAAGTTTTATTTACAACTTTGAAAAATCATTGTGTACAGTGTATCTTAGAAACAGATTTAAATGGCATATTGTACTGATCATTTGCTCATTTCTGCTCCTTTCAAACTGAGTTTCATAGATTCTGCATTATGTTCTCATATCATGCAAGACGTTTTGCTTTATGACATCTGTTTTAAATCAAATCTGAGCGTGTTTAGTCTGTGTGATGCATAACATTTGGTTTCCTGCTGTTTCTAGGCATGAAAGCAAAAGTATCTGAGTTCAAGGTGAAATAATTGTTTAATCAAATGACATCTGAACACAAACGCACAGAGAAGCTGGAGTCAGATGCATCAAACTGAATCACGTGTTTATATGAGTTGAACTGGTTAATGGAGTGTAAGCATTTGTTTGTATCAGGATCAGTCACGCACTTTATGAACAGAATAAAAACACAATGCAAGACTCCAACCAGGTGTTTTATAATGGCCATGGCATCAGATATACATTGCAATGGTACAAGATGTTGCGATTGGCTGGTATTTTTACATTAGTATGTAAAGTATCTTAAATGGGCCTATTAGATTTTATAGTGTGAGTTGCTTTAGGATATGTAATGAGGCATGTTTTCTGAAATAACTGTCTTTGAATGGTGATTTCATGCAGGCTGAATTTGTTTTATACCTGTATTCAGGTGCACTGGATGTTCATTCATTAGTCGTGAGCTCTCAGGTGTAGATAACAGGTGTAAAGTGAGCACAGGTGAGCAGGTCGTCCTGCATAAATGCATGTTTAGTGTGTTAAAAGCTTTAGGAAACGGCTCAAATGGGATGCAGGTGTTCTATTATTTGCATTCTAATATTTCAGTGAGATTAATGTATGAAGGTGGGAGGTAAACAAACTTTACAGCTCCGCATTAGTGCAGTTTTGCAAAATATGTGGTAAAAAAAATTCCACATATTTGGAGGAGTAACAAATTATTAATATTATACTAGATATATTATATATATATATTATTATGATATATATATAATATATTTATTATATTAAGCTTTATTTATTTGCTTTTTGCTTTGTGTTTGTGCTATTAAAATTAATGCATGAAACAAAACCTATTTAAAATGCAAAATAAATACCCTAATCCTGATGCGTCCTGGACTAAAATCATAAACTCTTTCATGGTCAACAAAAGCAGAACATTTTAATATGCTTTTTTCAAATTACAACAAAAAAGCCTATAGAATCCATAGATATGCCATTGACTTACTGCAATATATATATATATTTTTATATTTCTAATAGACCCATGAAATCCAAACACAGAAATAATCACCATTCTGTTTTACTGTCCCTAAAAAAAAAAAATCTGTAAATGTAAGTTAATAATGTAGAGCACATTTGACATACAGATTCATCTGTCTAAAATATTCGGTTCTCCTATTAATATAAAAATACAATAAATATAAAGCTCCTCCATTTAGTCATTAACAGATATCATTTTGGTTTTCTATTTAAACTATGGAAAGGCAATTTACTTAGTGCTATGGCTTCATCTAAAAAAATATATATTTCAATCAAAATAAAGACAGCAGATTAATATATAACCCAAGTCATTTGTAATCAATATTAGAGAAAGCTATAAGCATACACATTATAAAAATGACATTTAGGTATTTTTCTAGTAATTGCATGATACATACATCTGAATGTTATGCTTATTTCTCTTTGTTTTACACACACACCTCTGGATGCAATAGACATAATTATGTATTTCTTGCATGCTTAGTATTTTTATTATTTCTTATAAATGAATTTGGGTTGCAGAGAACAGGTAGTTTCTGAATTTCTTTATAGAAGGACTTTAGTTGAAGGTGAATATGAAGCTGTGATTGTTCACATTCACATTCATAAATAATTATTATGGAAAAGAGGACGTTTTGATGACTGACCTTTTTAATTCGATTGTGTTTGTTTGTTTGTTGTCTTGAAAATCTGAAATATTCACAGTCAGGACAAATCCTTGCATTATGAAGTTAAGTTAATGATAAGACTCGAACAGAATTCTAAAAACACCTTAATATATAGTTATGTTGAATCATAAACCTTATCTGTCTCTTAAATGGTCGTAAATTCGTTTTATTCCCATTTTGTATATTTCGTAAATGTAATCACGGTCCTTCTGGTCATTTTAGATCTAATTTTACAATTTTAGACTTACATCATTCACATGATCAAGATATCAGAATCAATTAAAACATGTTTGAATGTTAATGACCTTTACATTTGAATCTGCAAAATTAGCAAACCTCAAAAAAATGATTTTCTTATATCTTCATAAAAAAAATTACGAGCACGTGAAACAAAAATTTTTAATTCGATTATTAACACTAATTGTTCACCAAAAAAAAAAAGAGAATTAAACATTTTAAAGGAGAATTCAGACATTTTTAGATTTTTTTTAAACTAAAAGAGTCTAAATAATGAATATAATCCTTTATAACAATATTTTAATATTTATATATGTGTGCAGCTTCTAAATATTTTCTCATTGATTAACTATAGATGTTGTATAGCCTATTAATCTAGCAGACACTGCTGAGCGCAATTGTTGTAGCTGAAAAAATAAAAAAGATCATATGTACATGTGCATTAAAATAATGCAACGCCAGGCTGAGGTGAGCGCTGTGTAAGGACGTCACCTCTCTCTCTCTTATTCTGTGCAACACATGTGAGCATCTGATCCATGCTGAGGCCTTTGTGGCTTCTGCATGTCGCATTATGATGATATGATATAGGATCAGATTCAGGCACGACAGAAATGTGAAATCAGTGTCATTATACAGGTACATTATGCAGATGCTGCTAGTATCTTTCTGATGGTGAGCGTCACTGTTCATGCATTTCTGAAAGAATTCTGAATTCAAAATATCAGTTCAAAGAACGACGTGATTTACTCTGTTTTTTCGTTTTGGTTGAATTGCTTCTACAGATGTTTTATAACGCATATTGCAATGTGAGAAAATCTTCAAGTTGAATATAGAATATAATACAAATGCAGCGTGTATATTTAAAAAGTGCAAGATTCATCAGATGAACTGAACCTTTCGAACAGCAGATGCACTGCTCTGACTTTATCTTCTATATGAGCTTAAAAATGATTGCTTTCGTTTTAAATTACAGAAGTAAACCTAAAATTGCGGGCGATTTGCACAATTAAAATCCCATATAAATTCTACAAAATGAAAAATCGTTTAAGAAAGAAACTCTTTTAAAATCCACAAACAACCCGCAATCATTCAAACAGCACTTTTATGTTGTTTTAATGCGTGTCGTTTTGACGAATTGATCATTTATTTAGCCTGATAATACACAACTGCTGTATATCAGCTTATTTTCTGTCATTTTATCCACGACACGGATAATCTCACTCTCTCCTCGCGTTTGCGTTTATAGGGCGTGCGCACACGCACCGGTTTGAATGCGCCGCGCGCGGCGTGAATTACACGCGCCACACCGACACACACCAACCGGAGCTCGCGCTCGCGCTGTTGGGTTATTCAACATGGCGAGTCATGCATCTGCTCCAGACATGTGCGTCCTGTTACACACGTGAAGCATGTGTGGCACCCTGCGTCATTTGTACATGCAATTATGAGTGAAGTTCTGCATCACTCAGTGCATGTGGTTTAATGCATATGATGATCAAATGTTTAGAGAATGCACTTATATAGCTTATGTTCTTGTCATAAAGTCATTTTAGAGTTAGTAAAGCGAACATATCAAATGCCATGATGCATCAAGCCATTATATTATAAAAACTAGTGTGATGCATGCATTAATAAAATGTGCAGTTTTCCCTGGCAACACACACAATCTGCTGCAATGGTCCTTTTTCCCTGGGAATGGATGCTCGCTTTGTCTCTCTCTCTCTCTCTCTCGCCCTCCCCTTCGCCTCTATCTCATTCTCTCGCGTCAGTCCATCATTCCGTTCGGCATCTCGCGCGCCGCGCTTGTTGCTGACGAAACAAAAACGCGGAAAGGATGTAAACGAATGAAAGGAAAGAGGCTCGCGCACGCAGAGCGGGGACAAAAGCAAACGAGCCACAATGGAGGAGCGTTTAGCTGTGCGTGTGATGCTGCAGAGCCTCAGAGCTGCTTCTCCTCTTAACTTTCATCCTTCACTTTCATTTGAAGCTGAAGACACGAGGACGCGGTGAGCATTTTCTTCAAGCCTGCGCGTGCATTCGTAAAGCGTTCTGTTGCACATTAAATCAGCGCAGGAAATGTTCTTACAAACATATTTCTACAGATTTAGACGCTTAAACAGTTTAATGCACTAAAATACCCAAATGCACGTGCGTTTATTCTTTTTGCACGTGTTGGATAGATGGACACACTCTTGAACTTTCTGATTTTTAATGCAATTTGTTGTGCATTTAAAGTTAACTCCATAAACTATTTCAGGTAAAGATATGCAGTTGCATTCCCAGTTGCATGAATGGTTTCTTCGAAAGCACAAAGTGCTGTTCTGCAGTGTTTTCTGCTTTTTGCATTGAAACAAATATGCCATGCAATATGTCATATTCATAACCTGTGTATAAATGTACTCATTCCAACAAATAACGCATATAATGTTATAATGAGGAAAACTGTATAGGGAAGGAATGTGTGTCTGAGGCCTGTGATGCTCCTGGATGTGTTCAGCTGTGAGTTCGGGCTCTTCATGGGAAAATGTCGCCAGGCTCTCGTGTGTCTGTGGCCCCTCGCTGCTCCCAGACTATATTGTCATGATAATGAGAAACAGCTCGTTGTTGAACTTGATGTTGACTTCTTTCTTCAGGCCTCATTTTTCTCGTTCACTTGTTTGTGGTGTTTTTTTCACACGGTTCTTCAGCGAGGATTATTTGAGGAGAACAATAGACTAATGAATAACGACAGTCGCGTTTTCTTGCGTTTCTTGATGAAAAGAGAAGATCTTTGCTTTTAATGAGTCGCCCCGGGAATGGCAGAGATTCTGCGGCGCGAAGCGAATTTCCTTGTCGTACGCCGCGATCGCGCTGCGAATCGAGTGGCGATTCGCACGGCCGATCGACGATTGTTCGGTTTGGTATAGTATAGCTTCCATTATGGTGTTTATGACATGAAAATGTTATTACAATAATTTATTTTTATTTTAACAATATTAAATAAACAATTGTCATTTTTGATCTGGCATATTTTTAATTGGCATAATTACATTTTTAATACTAAATGTATTTTTTATTCACAGATATATACATTAAGCAGAAATAGATATTTACGCATTAGCTTTTCTATACATTTTTATTTTTTATGTGTAAGAGACTCTGTAAAGGCTATCTTTATAAAAGTGTATCTCTCTATTTGATGTGATTGCTGCTGTGTTTCGTGCAGTTTTAGATCAACAGGTGCTGATGATATATTCACTGTTCAGATCATCAGGATCATAAAGAAAAGCCTCATGATGCATTATTTATTTAGGCCTTTTTTAAGGAAGTCGGACTAAATAAAATACATTTTAAAAATAGTTTTGAGCAGCTTTTTTATTTTTATTGTTGGCGCTTAGGTGATGCAACTTTTAACACTTTTAATGCATACTGAAAATATGGAAGATCACAGACTCCTTTAGAACAAAAAGATGATCGAAAAATTTAAAATCTAAACAGAAAAGAAGTTCAGGTTGGTATAAGTACACACACACACACAAACACACACGCATTTATTCATGAACGTGTCGTTAGGAGGCGAAATTCTCTGCCATTTCTATTTCTTCAGTTAACTCACAATGGCACTTCAAGGTGGCTTGGTAATAGCGTATGTTTCTATCATATTTAATAATCTGATGTGCTGTGATACCTGCAGCAGCAGCTCAAATGCAGGTGATTTCAGACTGAATCTCTATACAGATGCAGTTACACATGCAGTTTAACATGGACTTCTGTTCGATCCACATTACTTTTATACGATATTTCGCTTTAGCACATCTGGATTAGGGTTAGAGTATCTGAGTAAATACAAAAGCATCTTCACTGGCAAAATGCAAGGAAATATTTACATCAATTTATTTATTCGTATATGCACCATTGATAGTTTAGGTGTTTTATAACTTATATTTAAAAGGAAATAAGAGGTTTGATGCCTGCTACATATTAAAAAGAATATCAAACTGTGCTTTACAGTCCCGATCGAACGCTTTCGGTCTGAGAATCGGGAAATGTTCGTACATATAAAACTGCATAAAACATTTAAAACTGCATCATAAAAGTC